>VRMD01000381.1:0-28116 GCA_009872375.1 Sminthurides bifidus
TAATGATGGGGAAAACGTCCTGGTTTCTCTGCATACAAAAGTCATGAATGTTTGGCTGCTGAGTTACGACAACGAATTTTGTTATGATAGGGGAAAAGTTTACATAACCGAGTTGCATATAACGTATGCAAACGATGTTGCGGAATCAAAATTCAATTTCGATAGAATGAGTAAATACAACGTACATAATAGGAAAGAAGTTCACGTTACATAATGTGATGCAGACGTAACGAAAATATGGATTTGTGATCGTGATCAATCACTTTTTTACTTGGAACAACCAGGTCTTGTTCTATGAATCAATAAACATTTAAACAGAGTGTAATATGGACACATTATCCGATTACCGGCCTGAACTTGTTACATGAGTTTGGAATGAGCAAATTGTACAATTCAGCTTCCATTGAATAAAATAATTAGGAGCACAATTAAATTAACTAGGTATTGGCCTAGGATTTTTACATGAGCAAAATTGATAGTTGATAGTTCGTCGCTCCGTTCATGAAGCCGTGTATCTCTCTTACCTTACTTATTATCATTATTAGGTTGCAAAAATTGAGACTTGTGTATAAAATTAAAAAGGCCGTCAACCAAAGAAAGACCGTGTCATGGTAAGGACGCCATATGAAATCTGGAAATTCCTCTAGGAAAAATATCCTTGGAGCAAAGGAACTGAAAATACGATTATCTTTGCACTAACATTGGTAGTAGGAAATCTAAGAAAACTTTAAAGCTATTTCGTCTGTGTAATGGATTAAAGATGTTGTAGGTTAAGCTTACTAATGCAACGATACTGACATGAATTCTCTCCCTAATTAGGTTTATAGGTGAATTAGGTACAGATACTGCGCCTGTATTGTATCATAAAAATTACATCACAACAGCATCCTAAATGTAGGTTATAGGAACTTCAAGTTTGATTACAGAATTGGCTCTGTCTCATTCCAATCCACGAATGCATTTTTCCATTTTGTTCGAATACACTTTTCTAGAGGAGGGACAAGCTCTTCGTCATTGTCAGATTCATTGTTGTTATTATTGGTGGACCTGAACGGTGAAGCACTGGAGCCGGGTGGGAAAGACTGTCTTTGTGGATGTCGGCCATTGAGCTCTGAGAAAAAAACAGATTTTTAGCTAATTCAGTGCAAATTCTGGAGCCGAAAAGCATTTTCCGAGTGAAACAAGACTAATTTGATTAATGTAGTGCATTTAAAAGTAATGTTTACCTATACTTAGTTTGATGTGATTGTGCTGATGCGCCAACCCATCGTAGTAATACAAGTCGAAGTTAGTCAACAGACCATTTGCGTCTTGACTGAGTTCTTTTTCGAGTGAAAACAGAACCGAGAAATGACTTTCACTGCACACTATCCAAACCGGGTATTTGGGGCACTTCAAGTAGCTACCGACCTAAGGTATTTAAAGTCACCCACATTAATTGGCACCATTCAACGTTATTTAAGTAGTCTGATATACTTATTAGAGTAACAGGTCAGTGTCTGTTAGTTAGGGCTTGACTTCCATCTCTCGTACCTGACATGAGTCGTAATGTTCGAACAAGGACAACAAACCGATATCACACCGGGACTCAATGCCTTTGAGTATTTTGTCACCAAGGGAAATTTGATCGTCGAAAACATTGGAAAATTGCTTTGCCGATGGCCAGCAGGTTTACAAGCTCTTGAGAACAGTAGCCGTGTGTGCCTAGCAAAGGGGAGTTGGGGAAATCGAAGTCCTCTTGTACCCTGAGATCAATGAAGCATGAGGTTATAAACGTAAGTAACCTTCCTTTCATTCTTTAAACAATCTTAAAAGTTTTGTGGTGACTGTGTTCCAATCACATCTACTTTGACCAGTAAAATGTATATAAACGGTATCTTAATAACATTATTAACTTACGCCTGAATCCCTCTCGAAAGCACAGCTGAGTATAGCAAATTCACACAGTCCATCCGAGACAAATTCGCCTCGATGTAATTGCGCAACTGATGGGCCGACCTAAAAGAACGAACTTCAGCCCCGAGGGTATTTGGGTTCAAGCACACTTTGGCAAATCCGCCATCTTGGCTTCCGTTATCCGCGTCTGACCAGCAGTTCGGTCTATTGTCAAAATGGAAGTAGCCTTTGTTGCCGACATTGCTACAACGCCACAAGATCTCAGTTAGTGCGCAAACAAGTGCCTTTGTTCTTTTAGAGGTCAGCTGACGGTGAAACTGTGCGTCGGAGCTATAGTTAACGATTGGCTCCTGAAACGGGAGGTCATCGTCCCCTTCGTCCGTGTAGGGGCTTCCGAAAATTAAGTTCCGGAGGATTAGAGCTTGCACAACGGCGAGGACGCCACAAGGTCCACCCTGATTACATGCAAAAACGTTATTGTGGCTACTACAACGTTAGTGCAGTGTTTGAAAAGCCCTTGCAATAAAAAAATGCTTGGAAAATTCAACGTTACCCTTTTCTGAACCAAACCATAGGGCACTGCAGTATCGAAGTTGAAGCCTTGGTTGTGCCAACCATCGTGCAAAATGCCGCTAGTTCCCAATACTACTGCCTTGAGGTCCCGCCATGTTTTTACATCAAGCATTGACACGCTGTAACTCACATCTCCAAGTGTACCTGTTAATTAACCACCAAAAAAATCTCATGTCACAGGATCAACGCCTCAGTTTCATCGTCTTAACTAAAATTTTGCAACTACGAGCTTACCAGCACTAGACAAATGCAAGTAGCTATTATCACATTGACTCGGCCTGCTGCCAGATGAACCACTTCCTTGTGCTTGATCTCCAAAATCAAATTCCTCATCCTCGATATCATGCAAATCCATCGTTTGATTCACTGGTATACTGTGCCTCTTCTCCTTCCGGCTGACACGAAAAGCCGTGGCTTCCGAATCCGCTGAATCTGTGTCTGACATCTCCACTTTTTCTGGATTCGAATGCGATCGGTTCTGCCTCGCTATGTTTTCTTCAGGTGTGAGCACCGCTTGCGCCAACAGGTTTTGCTTCGTGGCCAAGAAGTTTTGTGCCAAAATCATGTGCTTCTCAGCCTCCTTAGACGCCCTTGACGCATGCCGCACGTGCCCTTGTCCAACGTTGGCGTTCCGCTCTTGATTTTTGTGACCCCTGCTCCCGGACTCGTGTTTGTGGTCCCTCGGACTTTGTTTCCGGGCCGCTGCCCTGTTTACAGCAGGTGACTTGGGAGGACTTAAAGGCTCAACCACATCAAGAGCCGCTGACTCTAGAAGGGCCTGACCCAGGTGAAAGTTGGCCTCTCAAACCTAAAAGGACAACATCCAGTTTTAAGTACCCGCTTTGTTTCAAAACTTCAACATGTAAAGGGAAATCACAGCATTTTAAAGGCATTCATATAACAATTTTGGACGCAGCAGGAAAAATTGACAAAACAGTGACAAGGCGACACACACCAACAACAAGATTGTAATGTTACGCTTATCACGAACTCTGTTGGCCGGAAGAGGAAGCTGAGTTGGGACTGGGAGTAGCAGATGATCGATTTCTACGGGCAAAAATCGGGTTCATTTCTACACTTAGCTCTAACACCGTCCGTCCTCCCAATTAACTCACGGTCGAGAGTTTAAATATTTCACCAACAAACTTTAAGCCAAATACACGCAATAACAATTCAAACGGAGCGAGTTCATTTCAACCGCTATCTCTACCAGCAGATTAGTTGGCTCCAGGTGCAAGTCAACTCGAGAAGAAAGTACACCTACTCTAAACAAAGGCAGCAATCCCACTGGTTCCTTCAACTCCTTACCAGAATACAGAAAAGAGTTTCTCCTTCAGCCCGAAACTCATCAAATTAACCAAAAAGCAGAATTAGAAATTAAGCAATTATTGAGACTCAGGTAGAGAAAGAGAGGCGGCGAGATTTGCAATTCTTCCCAAACACAAACAAAGAATTGAGCAAAATTAAACTTTCACTTGCAAAATATTCTCCTCCTTGTCTCGCTTCAATATGTTTCTCTCCCTCTTTCTCCGCCGTTTTCAACTTTAAAGAGTCCGAAGAAAGTATCGCTGCTTCCTCAAGATAAAAGTCGAGCATAAGTGCAAAAACTTGATGGAACCAAGAGCACGAGCAGGAGTAGCACCAACCTCTAGACAAATTCTTCCCGGAGTGAATTCACTCAAAACTCACATCTCACACAGTTCTTTCTCCTCCACTTTCTACAGCTTCAATCCCTTGTCCTACTTCTCTGAACACCGTGCACTTTCTCCCACACAAATCTGCAACTTTATCTCCATGAACAGCACCAGCAGCATCCCGCTCCAGAACTCTCTCGGGAGAAAGCTGGGTGAAAGTCCCCTTCGTGCAAGTTCTTACCTTATAGTAACTCGATGATTTACCAAAAGCTATAGGCTTACATTGTAAACAAGGCAGTCGGCACTGGGCTGAAAGGAACTGAAACGCAGCTTCTGGAAGATCACCGAGTTGTTACAGACGCTATTCGCTCTGTTGTTTTGCTAAACAAAAGCCATCTTTCTCTCGTTACCGCTTAAGTGTAGGAAGATGAAAGGGAGATCATAGCTCTCACTTAAGTGTCCCACGCTCCATCATTCATTCAACCTTGTGCAAAGGCGCGTGTTTTCCGGATTTACGAGCTTGAGTCCATGCATCCGATCCAGGATCAAAGAATAGCAGTCAAAGTCTTACTTCAAGGCTCGAATTGCAACAGACTGGAAACTTAAGGCTGAGAGCATCACAAGGCTTGAGCCTTCCTTACCACCAAACGGCTTCGGTTACAGAACATGGCTTCCGTTTCAAATATTTCACCTCTCTTTTCAACCAGCTTAGCATATGAAACAGAGTTCAGATTGCTCAGAAGCCAGGCTGAAATGTCAGCAAGTGGTATAGGGAGGTCTAAATCCCATCCTTTTCGCCCGCAGGAATTTTAAATTAGCTTTCTAAAACAGCAAATAGGGAGCAAAGAAAACCACGGTTTCAAATGGGAAAGAAGCCTTAACCGTTTTGGAATTAATCCCAAAGATTCCAAGGACTACCTCCGCTACAGAACTTTGATCCTAACCAATCATATACTTGCAGATTATGGTCTATCAGCCTACCTTAACCCGATCCTAACTACTACTTGCAGTGATGCACTATGATCCGATACAAGATCCTTTGATCTAACTGGATTGCTGGGCTCGAACCGTCGGTTTTGCATAGCAAGAAACCGACATTTCTACAGCTACTGCAGTACAGTACATGGAGCAAGGTGCAGAACTTCTCTCATGACGTTATCAACCTTCAAATTCATGCACCTGCTCTTACTCTTGAAAAGTGCGGTGGTCATCTGCTCTAAAATGTCCACAAAATTAATTATACACGACTTTAACGCAAACTCACCTCATCAGTGACAGTATGAAATTGCATGTACGACACTCAGGCCTTAACTTGAATCCGGGACTGGAAATGTTTCAACCAGCCTCCACACTTTAGCCCCACTTTAATACTTATGGAAGAAGGATGAGCCTCTTGTGAAAATTTCAAAGTTAGCTCAAGTCGTAAAATTGTTATACCACCTGAACTACTTGACAACTGCTTGAAAATCAACAGGAGCCAAGACTAGTACTCCAGGCATAGAAGCCACAGGATTAACATAAGGCAGTTGAGGTCGTACACCTGTCCTGCTCCTTTCCTGGTTTGTTTATGACAGATGATTCCCGGTTGCTAAGTGATGCTGAACCAGCTTTTCTAACGTGATTCAAGCACGAGTAAGTTTCGACACAACCGGCACGTGTTGTACACCCTGATACGAGACGAAGGAAGGGCTCTAGTATCAGAATACATGGAATTTTCACTCTTATTGGCAGCAGCAGTAGTAGCACTGAGGTGAACATGTCCATGTTAATGTTACGGGCTGGGTACCTTCCTCTCCGGTATTGGCCACTGAGTGGGTCATTAGTTAGCACCTGAGGAAGCGCTGTGGCATATCGATTATCGAATTTACTCACCTTCTGAAAGATTGCAGACAATTTATTTTCTCCACACCTGCCTTGTTAGTATTACAAGTTGCAACACCTCCCGGCTTTCTCTCCGTGTCAGAGCGTCTTTAGCCCGTTAGTGATGTCCTTGTTCTCCCGATCATGCGGTTTCACCCCTTTGCAGGAGCGCTTTTCCAGTCTCGAAAGTTAGTGTACCTTGTGATTCTGCATCCGAAGCCGAGAAACGGACAAAACGAGTCGATATGATGATCACATAAAGGAATCAAATCATCTTGTAATATATAATCGTATTTAGATGCGGGAACAAATTACCTTAACTCCTTTTCTCCAAGCCTCATGATGCTAGCTGATTGCTAATAAACATATTAATTAGCTTGCTTAGGTGAATTTAGTTCATTAACGACTGTATTTCATGCACTTGATAATTTTTGTGAACTGATGCCTCATTAATTTGCAATTCGAATATTCCGCGAAATGGCTTCCCTACAAGTAATTTGATGGCGGAGTAAAAGCGGGAAGGAGTAACGGAAATGACTTTGGGATGATAATTTTCATGGACACGATTCATCATGGCCTCGTGACAGCATTCTGTTGGCTGAAGTCCTCTACAAAACAGGTGTAGTACACTGAAAAATAGATTCGTATAACGGCACTGTTTCAGCTCCAATTCTGGCAGTGGTGTATACCTTCATAATTGCCTCAGTGTCATTACACAGCTTTGTTTAACTTCCCCATTGCTACATCCCCGGTCCAGTGTCCAAGAGTCGAATAGCTTTTTTAATGTTTTGACATTTGAAGACTTTGATGGCATTAATAGTCTCAATTTCGACGAAAGCTTCTTTCCCTTTGAAAAAGAAATTCTTCGCCATTAACTTCGTAGCCCCGTACCGATCTTTAATCGGCTTACAAGAGTCATTCAACCTCTTTTTTAAATAGATTCGTATAACGGCACTGTTTCAGCTCCAATTCTGGCAGTGGTGTATACCTTCATAATTGCCTCAGTGTCATTACACAGCTTTGTTTAACTTCCCCATTGCTTACATCTCCGGTCCAGTATCCAAGAGTCTAATAGCTTTTTTAATGTTGTGACATTTGAAGACTGTGATGGCATTAATAGTCTCAATTTCAACGAAAGCTTCCTTCCCTTTGAAAAAGAAATTCTTCGCCATTAACTTCGTAGCCCCGTACCGATCTTTAATCGGCTTACAAGAGTCATTCAACCTCTTTTTTGGCGACTTGAGAATGCCGCCTTCTACTCTTTTCTCTCTGACAGAAAGAAAATTGAATTTCAACCCATCCTTTTAGTAATAGCCGAGACATTTTATTCAAGAAAATTCCTCCTGGTCGTCTTCTCCAACATTAAGTATGGAAGCCGAGAGATCGATCGCAATACCAACCATCAACTGTCTCCAAACTCCAGGTAGTTTGGTTGCCTTTAACTCTGCCGTACTTTGATCGGTTCCTACTCAACTCCCCCGATCTGCCGTAACGCAAGGACACGTTTTCACATTTCGCAAACAATATTAGCACTAAGCGGAAAGCTGGGTCACGGCCCAAATTCTCTTCACGTTTCAGAGCATATCGGCATATAGACTCCAGCTCAGGAAAGTCGGTTACGGCTCAACGTATAAGTACAGAAAGTCACATACTCTCCTTTCATACTCAAGGGTTTCATCCCTCCTCTGCACCTTTCATACTTCCTAGGTCTTTTCATCCTACGAAAAGTGTAATAACTCGGTATGGAATTCACAGCCTTGAATTGCTACAGGCCAAGTCTCGGATTTGCACATCCGCCCTTGCGAATCCCAGTAGGGAGAGAGAGAGAGAGAGAGAGAGAGAGAGAGAAAGCGGAATTCACAGTCATGCCTTAGAGCAAAGAGCAGGCGGGTTTGAGGAGAACACGGGCGGGTAGCAGTAGAAGAGAAATGGTTCTATTAATACTTTCACCAACTCAGCCACACTCTGCTGCTGTTGCTCAAAGAGGCCAAGAATGCGAATACTGCAGGAGATGCCTTATACCAGCGCTGTGTGAGAACTTTCACAGATCGAATTCCGGAGAAAGCAGCTTTTACCCTGTTACTCCGGCGGCATGACGCGGCAGTGCATTCAAACTATACCCGCTGTCGTCGCTTTCTCTCTTAACTCCTTCTCCGCCTCTGTATAATGCTCCTCGCGCTGTAACGCTTTCACTTTCACCACATGGCACTCCGTCCACTCGCTATAGACAGACAAGTCTTTTAAAGCTGGTAGCTGAAACATGCAGCACTTTGTCGCACACATGATTTTATCACTATTGCCAACGTCTTAGAAAGAAAGTCCTGCTGTAATGCTCAGTCAGCTTTCACTTCAAGGATACCAGTTAACCTATAGCGTAAGTACGTGCGACTCCAGATTTCCTTGCTGGTTCCTTCCTGGTCCCTGCCTTTGCTATATCATCAACCATCATGTATGCATATGCCTTGAGACGGCCTGGCTTTAAGAATTGCAATGTGTACCTCCTTCATTCATTATATGCTGCTATTCCAGTTGTGGAATTTCGCTGGAGCATGTTCCAGTAGCAGATCTGTTTTACGCTGCGTTATTTTACTCTGCTCTACTGGAACAAATGCTTAAATGTGTGTGAAATTATAGTAAACGAAATATAATTAAGTGTGGCTGCGTAAAAATGGCCCTGTTTTCCTTTACGAACATTGGTGTTGAGTCCTTCTTGTGGTGCAAGTGTTGTTGTGAGATGGTGATAATTTTCCTATTTCGGGAGAGCAAACTCCTATGCGATTTGTGAATGTAATTAAATCTACGAAAATTTAATTAGCGTTTGTAGTGATAATACGTTGTAGTGAATCCAAGGAATTTTCGAATTACAAGGGTGAACAATAATGTGAAGGCACTGCCTTTTTGGTTTGGTCCTATTTCCGTACGATTGTGTCGAAATCACAATTATGAGGTAAGCACTTTTACAGTCAAGTAATGATTTTCCTGCGATTTCCGTTTCGAGTCTCGTATGTACTTCAAATATAGTAAATTATCTCATCCAAATTTTCCGATCATCTGAACGAGATTTGTGAAACGTAGTTAATAAGGATTACATTAAAACTGTTTTCGTTAAGCATTTTCAGTTTGCAACAGTTGACTTTATATTAACAGTTCGGGGCCTTAATATGTGGTCCACATGTTTTGGATTTGGAATATTTAGAAAGAATGCGTACAAGAAAATCTTTTGTAGAATTAGCAGTTAGTGAGTAGTATGCAGGCTTTAAAATAAATGCTTGTGGGTTTCACCTCGCCTGGTTACAGTTTCTAAAGTAGCATTCGTACTTACAGTTTTATTGATTAACCTAATGATGAAACCCGTTTAAATAAATTGCAGAAGTCACGGTAATGCACAAGTAGAATTTAAGTTTAAGCAATAACATCGTTACTGTTCGCCAAGAAATGGTTGATGATGTTTCATTAGGTGGAACGGTTGAACTTGAAGCTAGTCATTGTTTTACCCTTTGCTTGCTTTTTACAGGCTGGGGAACAAGAAGTTCAGCTGTGAATGGACTCGATGTAAATTGCTAAACTTTTACTGGGGTGTGATTACGTGCATTATTACGAAATGGTGAACATGAGAGGAGAATCATATTTCATGCTACACACTTGAAGACCACCGCGATTCGTCTGCCATGGGATTCTGCACGTGATTAAATGATAATTGTGTGTTGGAAAAGCTCGTTCGCTCAGTGGGTTTAACGTAGCACAGCTATGACGAGAATCAAGAAAGTGCATTTTCATACAATTCCTGGTGAAGTGTGACAATATTTTTTGCGTCGTCGTCATTTTTTCGTAGACTTTGGTTAAAGAGGGAACAGGGACCTGTTCCTGATGTGGTGTTCACGTGATAGAGGTTTGAAGAATGCAGCGAAATCCATGGCTTGAATGTTTTTGCTACTGGAAGTGATCAGAGATCGTCTTGCTGCGACTCAATCATAAGTGTCTTCCTTAGACATTCAGCGGGCTGAAATTTTGTGGAAGTTTAAGTTGACTTGCCAGTAATAGCTACAATTAACATTGTCAGACAAGGAAAAACATTATTCTGCTCATCTTAATTCCTACGAATCTTCTGTTTTCTTTTCTGAAACGTTTGAGTCTTGATAACAGCTGGTGAAGCAAGGAATAAAAATAGGTCTACTTGGGAAATCTGTGTTTGTACTGTCGACCAGGCTACATTCAAAACTATCCCATCAGTTTCAGAATTGGTATTGTGATATGGCCTCATCGAGTCGAGGTATACAACTAGGAAATGCCTGGTTTCAGAGGAAAATTAACCTCCGCCCGCAACATCGAGGTGTGCACCTCGTCACTGAAGAAGTTTTGAGACAAATTCCAGAGCTGCACAATTTCAGTGTCGGGATGTTCCATATTCAAAGTAAGTAAGATGACGTAAAGAGTAAAAACGGAAAGTGTGTAGCCTCCTTTCGTGCGATCCATGTTTACTTTATTCCTGGAGCTCAATCAATAATTTGAAATTTGCAGTCCTGCACACATCGGCAAGCCTGGCGCTGAACGAAAGCTGGGATCCTGATGTCCGGGATGACATGGAAATGATGCTTAATAAATTAGTGCCTGAGGTAAGTTGCTTTTCGTATTGTTAAATTTTCATTAAAAGAAATTAAATGTCATACGGCACTGGGTAATGCAAACAGGGCAGATTGTAGTATCATAATTTCTCATTGATTTTGTTGTCTGACACATCAGCGCCCGATATGAAGGGCATCAACACAAGTCTAAAATGTTATCACATGATTTCTTTTGCACATGGGCAGCTATTCTTAACATTTTCGCGAGCCTGATTATTTCAATTTGAGAAGGGTACCAAAGCATTTAAGACGTCTATTTTGTATTACTTATACTATTGTGGAATTTTAACACGATTGTAGAATATTTTTTGCTTATTTTTGGAAATCATATAACGAACGGGGGGAATGGGGCATGTGAATGGGTTAGTTTGGTGAGCGTGGATAACGGATGGAGACAAAGAGGAAAAAAATTGCAATGCAGAAGGTGTAAAAAGGTGAACGTATTCATACTCTTAACGACTTAACCCGTGTACTATATGGTTAATGGAGAACCAGAAGAAAGTTTCGGGTGTAAACATAATGCCGAAGTTGCCTGTGCAGTGGCCATGGGTTACATTGACAGGTAGTTAGGATAATTTTTTATCGAAAATTTTGCACCAATACGAGTACTGTATTTGTGAGAATGTAACCATTATTTTTTGTGTCCAATGGAAGAGGAAATGCTCGAAGTAGAAGAATGATTGGATTGCGTGAGTTATTTAATACGTGGACTGGTCGAGAAAGGCAAGAGTAAAATGAGGGTAGCTGCTATGGAAATGTTGTTAGAAATGCTTTCTTTCTTCTAAAAGACGGTTAGCTTTCGAAACAGCCACTTTGGGATCAGTCGAAACCTTCGAAATGTAGGAAAATTTAATCCAGTTACAGAAAATAAGTGCATTGGAATGGGATGTGGCGTGGAAATGGGTGTTGGTTGGTTCCTAAGCTCTGGTATTGTGAGATTCCTTCAATATTTTTCTGGTATTCCTTGTAGAGCCCTTGTTTGGGAGAGGAATGAAAAGGCCACGCTCAGCATTCAGCTAGATTCTTAGGCTGCGAAAGCTATTCTAGGAATGTCATTGGATTTTCATTTAATTCGGAAAAGAATGAGATGCTGTCTGAGAAAAGGCATTTGGGCTTTGGAGAGAATGATGGTGGTGAGGGTAGTGATGCTGATTATTTTTACGCTGAAGCACAAAAATTCACTGCAAATTCACTGAACCACGTAAGAGGAAGTTTAAAACACCTTCCATTGTGTGCCCAACTTTTTTTAGCTTGTTTAATGGTTAAGATGGTAAAAGTGGTTAGTAAGCAATGGTAGATGGGGAAATACGAAAAATGTAATTTATTTTCTATATCTTCCAGGGACTACCTTACAAGCATTCGTGTGAGGGTCCCGATGATATGGTGAGTGAGTACTTTGTGAAACTAAGCGGCTTCTATTAACATTACAGATTAACGCTGTGATAAAAATGAAATATTTTGTATTTATAGCCTGCCCACGTTAAGGCGTGTCTTCTTGGCTCATCCTTGTCAATTCCAATAAGTGAAGGGAAATTGAATTTGGGGACATGGCAAGGAATTTGGTTATGCGAACACAGGAATCATGCAGGATCTAGGAAACTAGTTGTGACGTTAAATGGAGCTTTAATACCGGGGACTCCGATTTCGGCAGCTTCTTCCACTCAACAGACTCATGGCCATCCTCATTCGTCGCACTCACAGCATTCACATTCTCATCATAGTCACTCGCATAGCCATAGCTAATCACTCACGTTCTTAGCTGTGAAATTAATTTGATAATAATGGAACGTTAACGGTACTACCACTGCTACATGGTGGAAGCTTTAGAGCAATTTGTTAACGGCACATTGTTATGAACACGAAAAAAATTTTACTATAATAATAGGTAACAGTTTCAGGAAAGAAATCACTTAATCTAGATTTCTTAAAGTCTGCTCCTTTGAATTTGAAATACCATGTGCTTGAATCTACCCGTTCCTTATCCTTGTATGTCCCGGACATCGGTTAGCTTTAACAGCGAACACGTAGATGTATCTGTTACAGCCATTTTGCGATTACCTTAATCCGATAAGAAACGCAAGTTACAATGTTTTAAGATGCAATATTATGCAACACAGATTATCAGATGGTTTGGAACCACACGCCTGAATATACAGGTACTGAATTGGGGTACATATAAGCATAGATACAGGATAAGCCAATTATAGTAACAGTAGAATGAGTAGTTTGGAGTTATTCGTTATTAATTAGATCATTCAGCAAAACAGAAGTGTTCCGCTAACCTAACCTGTATCTGTGGCTTTTTTTGTAAACACATTTTTAAGTGTGTGTGGAAATTTACCTGAAGCCTTTTAGCTGAACAGCCCAGTAAATTTAGGCTAAGCAGGATACTATGCGTCAAACAGTAATGGTTAGCAGAGACTGTTTGCGTCAGTCGAATGATTTTGTTGTTTAATATCTGCGCAGGTCAACAGTTATGGTAAGACAAGTTTGATTTGGATAAAATTTCAGAAGCACTTTCTGATTTCCACAATTGTTTACTCAGAAGAAATTGATCGATTTTTGTTTACCTTCATATTTACATTTGAAGCTATTGAACTAACGCTTACAACAATGGATAAGAGTGATTGGTTAGACCCAATCTCGCTGCAGTCAAATTAACCCTGCATCCATCCATGCTGTTCCATGCCATTGATGATTATGCTGATGATTGAAGTATAATTTAGCTGCTACCAGATAATCCGAAGGTATCCTCACACAAATACACTCTAGAAACAAATTTGCCAATTAACAGTACTTATCTGTGTTAGATGAATGGTGAAAGTTATGCACCCGAAAATCCGATCCTATGTGTATGTAAAATTGATGTATGTACATCGTCCATGAAATTAAGGTGCGTGCGCTAAGGTGCCCCTTGCATTATTTATTCCGAGTTAGTTCCCTGCAAATCTTTAATGTTGTTAACGAATATTTGATTAGCAATTGTGCAATGAAGAAGGTTTGATCTAAACTTGCAAAGTAGTAAAAAATGGTTCTGTATTGTAGATAACGAAACAAGGTTATGTAGCCTACTCGTACAACGATTGGTAACGAAGAGCCGAAAAGTCAAAGCATGAAATTTGACGTATTGAGCCGTTGCGAAACCATTTCCATGTTCCGATTACTTCCACTTTGTACCCTGTGTAGCTATTAAGTCTCTTACCGAAATTATATCTACGGCTATTAATCCAACGTAGATCTCTAAAATGTCTTCGATAGAAAAAGTGATTTTCCGCATCTAATATGCGATGAGCAATTCGTGAAACTATCTTACTTCGAACATTCCAGCAGTCCAACGTATGAGTACTTGTGTATGAAACTGGAGATTGATTGGTCCAACTCACCTTCGAGGCTATAGGCAGTCATTGCTACGAATGGATAAGTTGAATACTGTTAATAATTGCTGATAAAATTATGTAACTACGATTGCACATTTATCGATACTATGTCGCAGTAATCGTGCGTTGAAAGGGAAAATATACATATGAAACTTCGGATCAGGGATTGTTCAAGAGATGAATGATCAGAGGCATGTGTTACGAGTACGTTTATAGAATACTTAGAATTTACAAGAGATGTGCAGCTGATTTGGCTACCAAATAGTAATAACAATTTAATACACATACGGTAAAGGAACTCGAAACAGCACATCTATTCACTTTGACATCATCGAAGTAAATTAAGCGGAATCATCAATAAAAATAATAACCGTCGCTGAAATCGATACATGTGGGGAAATTAATTCAACCATATTGTCTAGTCTTAGTAAGGCGTTGCTACTTTAAAAGTCACCGACGTAGGTACAAGTTGAAAAATTTAGCATCCGTTATCACTCAATAGAGCCGGCTGATCAAGCAACGATCCATTGAATTCAACACAATGAACGCTTTAATTGTCTACAGATTAACAAAAGACATATTGCAATAGCAGTGATACTGTCCAATTCACTTCTTTTTGGATTTTTCCGATTTTGCTCTGGCCTTTTCCTCCTTTTCTTTTTGTTTTCTTTCCTTCTCCTTTTGTTCTCTCTCGATTTTCTCTTGTTGTTTCATTAATTTTCTCCTGCCTCTCCTTTTCTTTCTTTTCCTTAAGTTCATCAGCAGACTTTTGTTTATCCGTCTTACTCTTATCCTTCGACTGTTTACTTTCACGACCAGCGTCGCTTGTCCCTGCAGCTGGATTCTCAGACGCCTTATTGTTAGCTGACTTTCCTTTCTTCTGGACGCCTTTTTCATTAGCAGCTTTCTCAAGATCGACTTTCTTTTCCGATTTCCCATCTTTCTTTCGCTCTTTAGTATCTTTACCATGCAGTTCAGCCTGCTTTACTTGTTTCATACCAACTCCAGATTGTTTTCCTGATTTCGTTTCATCTAAAATGGTCACTTCCGCCGGCGGAGAGCTCTTCTTCTTCCCGTGTTTTGAGCTGCCTGCAATTACGGTCCCCTTGTCTGGTTTTACTGTAGTGTCCTTTGGCACCAGTCCTGACTCTGTTTGTGATACCTTGCCGCGACGAGAGCGGCCACAACAATTCGACAGAGCATAGGACAGTCTACCGCCGCACCCCATAGACTGGACACGCAAGTCCTCCAGAGAGATATCTGTAAAACAAATCTAATTTTCATTTTCTCTATCTTCTGTTGGCAACAATTAACAGAAATAGGCAGCTACGAGTGAAAGTTAAGCTTGAAACAAAAATGGCTCTGACCTTCATAGATTCTGGACTAACTAGAACATTATTTAGCTTACCCATAGCAATTTGTGAGGCTCTCCTATAAGTAGACGAATTCGGATTACCAAAACCTGAGGAGCTTATTGTGGCTACTGAAAGTGCTTCGGACTGAACAAGACTTTCTGTATCGGACTTGAACTCAGCCCGGATCTTATCCAGAGCTAGAAAGAGAAGATTTCTTCATTATTTCAAATCTTTCACAAGATCCGAATTATACGCCTCTTAATGAAGCTTGGTATTCAACCATCAGAGCATTCGGTTTACCTAGCTTCAAGTCCATTTCGTCCAATTCCTGATTCTGAATAGCTTTAAGGCGAGCTGTGAATTTTTTGAGAATTTTTCTTCGAATATAGTCTCCCTCTATCTCTTGTTTCGTACGTGGAATACGGAACTTGATGCAGCAGCAAATTAATATAACTGTAAACAGGCATTGTTCAGTAAGTAGGTGAAGTATAGTAAAGCAATTAATCAACAAGGATTTACGTGAATTGAGTCCAATTTTACCAGAATAGAAATATTTTTAAAACATTTACTTACTCACGGACAAAACAGCCCCCGCAGACAGGAATATGATATGCCATAATCGTAAGCCGTGTGCCACTTCCTGCTCCAAGTAATCTTCTGAAGACTCGAATCCAAAGCCTTGT
The DNA here is from genome assembly GCA_009872375.1 of Sminthurides bifidus. Lineage (NCBI taxonomy): Eukaryota > Metazoa > Arthropoda > Collembola > Symphypleona > Sminthurididae > Sminthurides > Sminthurides bifidus. The sequence goes on from VRMD01000381.1 coordinate 16,001, forward strand.
GGAATGCAACCCTACAGCACAGAACGTACAATCAATCAAATTCTGTCACGCTTTTGATAAATTCGTATATCAAGTTCACTGCAGTAAGTCTCTAAAACATGGAAGCGTAGCTGTAAACGGTAGTTTATGATACACGATACGAGAATTTTTTTCATAAGTCAGGAACTAACAGGAGGGAGTTGAAATGTTCCATCTTCGAAGATCCTTGACATTTTTCACCACACTTTCACAGACTGAAAACGTAATCGGTCATTTCTGCACTGGGGCAAGTCCAAACTTATCCACTTCATGGCTTTTGAACCCAGGCCCAGATGTTTAATCAAGCTACACGCGAAACTTTTAGGGCAAAAACCTTCAATTTGACCTCCCTGGGATCTCAGGGGTGTTTTCAAACTCACAAGCGTAGGGATCAACTGCGTGGATGTTATCAGAACCTTTAGTCTCGACTGAAAGGATGCGTAGCCACAAAACAGTGAAACCAGTCTAAGAGAAAGCAAGTTGAAAATGTGCTGCTAATTCTGTGGCTGAAATATTGATCAGTTAATGTCACATCGGTTAGCCATTGGATGTGACTTATGAGATTGCCCCACCCATGCTCCAAGAATTTCGTCAGCCTTTTAGTCTGAGCTTTTACTTGGATGCTCGATCTATAGTGTTTTGAGCACATTCTAGTAGTAACTATAAGATTACAAGGGCAAACATCCATGCTACTTTAAAGCTTTTGATTGCTTGTAGTTACAAATATGCAAACCGAAGTAGATCGGTAAGAGTCAGCGGCTAACTACCATGTTCATGTTGAGCATGGAGGAAAATCCAGACTAGAAATCCAAGATTCTAGACAAAATGGCACAGACAAAAGACTGAGTTCTCAGTTCTCTGAATGCGTGTATCATGCCCTTCTTTGAAATAAATTAGGAGAGGAAATCTTACAGACAGGCAATAATAATGATTAATTGTCTTTTGATCATGCACGTCTGATTTCTCTTTCGAGAGACAATGGAGCACGCACAGGTAAAAACTTGTAGGTGCGATACTTTCACCCATTCTCCTTACCGCTTCAGTTCCGTTGACGCAATCCTGAATGAATGTATTAACTAGGTCTTCCAGACTTCTTTTCGGTCGAAACTGCATTGTTTTTACCAACTCTGAGTTTTTACGTTGTCCTAGTTGCAAACCACATGCTGGATAAATGGATCATTTCGCAGGTAAAAGTGAGAACACTCGCAGAGACTCAAATTGGTATTGGAGACGACACTAGAACGTTCTTCTGTTTTTCAAATCTCGTTTTTAAAATCTCGTTTTTATTTCCGTAACAAAAACACCAGAAACAAGCCAAGTGCATGCCAAAGCAGACACTGCACTTCGTTTCGTGTATCACCTCGCCTCTTATGGATGATGAATGAGAAGCGATTCCATCAAAGAATCATATGAAAACATGAAAACCGACATCATTTTTCCTGCCACACCGGCAGGAAGGAGTAGGAGGGCAGCAAATGTGCGAAGATCGATGAGTTTACAAAATCCAGAACGCATATGCTATGCGGCTCATTCATGCTGTTCCACATGTTACATGCTAAAGAGCAGTTTATAGCCGGAGTCAAACGAAAAAGGGTATTCAGCAATCAGGGAGATTCGGTTTGGCCTTGCTACTCGTCTAGTCTCTATAATTCAAAGCCGGAGTTGATGTTGATGCACGTGAATTTTGGGAAGAGGATCCTTGCAAGGCAAGGCAAAGCAGGTATTTTATGACGTGATCATCATGTTTAATGAGTAGATCAACTGCTGCAGAACAGCCGCGATTAATGAGAGCCGCCACGGACATGAATCGAATGTGTCTAATACTATATTAGGACTCCTGCAGGAAAGAGCCGAAAACTAATGGGAAATATTTCGTTCACGTTACACCGAATCGTTCTTCAACCCAGCTCACGTACTGAAATTATTGTTCCAAAATCTCGATTTTTGAAGATGCAGCCATTTTGGTTCAAGATTTGCAGTGAGGCAAGAAAACAATGGGGATGATGCTACAAAAAAAACTTGTTTTTCACCTGCCGGGTTTTCACCGTAGTGTCTAGGGGCGTCATTCCTTTTAGGTTAGAGATAGAGGAGATATGTTGGATGTATTTATACATGGCTAATGCTCATAGCTGATGGCCGCAGGTATCTGATGAAAAAATCTCCGAAATCGGAATCGGTGACTCCACCCAAAACTAATTAAATTGATCTGTGTATATAACCTCAAAAGAAAGTGGAACATTCCGCCCTGATTCCCGGGAAGAGCAATAGTGCAATGGTTCTAATGTATATACACCCACAAAATCTCCTGAATCTATAAATCCTGTAGTCTGTTACACAGATGGAGAGGGTTGGTAGATATACTTCAGCATGTACTTTTTGCACAGTGACTCGCCCCTAAATGGGCATTGTAGTAGGGTATTGGAGCGGACCAGTCTACTATTATGATTCTTACATGAAATCTTTCCTCAAAAATGAAAGCTATTTTAATAATTTGCATTCTTTCACTCTGCAAATCAAACCTAATAAGTTTCATTTACACTAAAGTATGAGTAAATTCAATTAACGATTGTTACTTTCAACCAGTTTTAAAATTTTGAAACCTGTAGTTTTTAGCCATAGGTACATACATGGCCCTTTGCTAACTTTCATCACTTGCTAAACTTTTGATATCTCTCCTTTCATAAATAAAAAAGTACTTGATAATTCAGCTTCCTCCAATACAGCTTCCAAAAATACAGCCTTTGAGCTGATACATACATTTAGCTCTAATACAAGCTGGGCAAAGATGGCGGAATGTTACCATGGGCTCCGTAGTTACTGCAGCCGGAGAAAGTATTGTAACCAGTGCTGGTATGCATGTTGGTAAAGTCCGGTTGCCGGTGAATATGATACACAAGTGGACTTGATGGCGATTGAGGTGAGTACCTCGGGTACAGGTACCCACCCGACTCTTCAGTCTGGGTCCCAGCGCCCACTGGCGGGTAACTCGGTGTGAGAATCCTGTTCCAGATGCGCTCTCGTCTTCGGAGCTCCTTCTCAAGCTTGCGAGTGTAGGAACTGACGGTGGCTAAGGTGTACATCCTGTAGAAGATCTTGAGAATGTCGGCGATTCCGTACAAGAACAGGTGGTAGCGACTCATCTCAATGAAGAAGTAGATTACGAACAAGCCAAGGAGGAGGACGCGGATACGGTACCACCATTTGCAGTAGATTGGGTTCATCTGTAAGATGATTACAGATTTACAGATGCAATTGGCCAATGTGAAATGCTGTCAATGTTTGCTTATTCGAAGCAAATGAATAGAAGTTAAGGGTACTGGAAACCAACAGGTTTCCTGAAGTGCTGCACTTACATAAACGACTCCATACAAAAGACAGAAGGACGCCGTGACATCAATCGTCGTGACTGCAATCAAGAGTGTTATTAACGCCAGGACACTGGACGAATTGTTACCTGCAAAAAGTTTGAAAATGGGGATTTTGGAACAGAATAATAGAAAATTCTTCATGAATCCAGCACTACTGTAAGTGCAACACAATGGCGCAGATACAACCGTCGAAAAACATGGTCAAGACTGCTTTCATCTCAAGCAAGAAAAAACGTTAACCTTCTGAAAACTGAAGAACTGCTAGCGCAAAATCGTCATGTTGTTTCCCAAGGGTCGGTTCCACGTACGTTGACAACACAGTACCGAGTTGGTACGCAAATATGGTAGTGCCCAATTGTGCAAAGGCCAAAAACTAGAACAAAATGTTAAGCAACTACTATAACGATCGTGTTACCAATTTATGAGCCAATTCAGTTTATATGGGCAAGGAATTATAAAAGTGAGGTAGTTGGGTTCACAGAATGGCAATTAGACTTACAATATCAAAGGTGGCAATTAATTTAATGCATGCTGATGAGCCGAAACCACAACAGCACTTTTCCCTCATGTTGGAGTTTTTGTCTGGGTTATACATTAGCTCTGCTACGGAACTAATCCAATCGCTTAACACAGTAAAACGTTAGAAAAAAGATTTTTAAACCAAAAGGTTAAAACTTATTAGTTATTATTTACACAAACATTTTGATAAAACTAAAAACTTCTGGTATCTAGTGACGTGAGGAAAATGAACTAACTTTTTAAAATAATAGCTGACACGTATGACGAACAGACCCGTCTGTGGTGACAGCCAAAGAAACCTGTACTGCCTTTTGCAAGGTCTTCTCAAGGAATACTAGAAGACGAGAAGCTATACAAAGAAGACTTGAACGAAATGTGCTTTTACACCATTGATCTGAATGATACTGATTTTAGACGACTGGCTTGAACTTATAGTGCATGGTACCGTATCTTAATTTGCATTAGTTAGTTTACACAAATCACTTATCTGATACATGTATGTATGTAAAAACGATCTTGAACTTTCCAAAGGTCAATTCCTTCCTTCCTTCTCCAGGATTTTAATAAGCCATTTAGAATGCATACAAAAGTCATCATCAGTAAAGGCCCAGACTCCCATGAGGATGCAAACCACCATGGGCTGATAAGAGAAAGTAATATCAATGAAGCAAAGAATGTAAATGAGACGCCAACATTTCAAGAATTTAAGAGTATGTACTGAGGACATTGCGCTGCAGTTTCATGTAAAGAAATGGTCATTTCAGTATTGCATCACAGTTCCGTGACATGTTTTACTATCCGTTGGGGTTTTCTCTTGTCTGCCACCCACCCAGGAACATAGCTAAACCCCTGACTGAGTCAAAAAACAGATAGAACTGGAAGATTAATACAAGTGAAACGACGATATGCTTTGGATGAAGCAAATCAGCCATGACCTACGAGCCGTAGGAGCATTACAATCAGTGATTACGTCTGATAACAAGATCGTATTTGTGTTTACAAAACTGTTGCTTGCCATATCACTGCATGCTCTTTTTCTAAAGATGAAGTGAGACACCAACAGACAAAACTTCTACGGCAACAGCTTACTTGGTGAAGCTAAATTAAATCCATAAGTCAGTTTCTTTTGTAAATCACCTCAAGTATACTTCCACATTGGTAGTTCATACTAAATCGCTTCAAAATCCTGTAACAGGTCACGATCAATAGCCATACATTTTATGCACTAAATTGGAATGCCTGTGGTAGCCTGCCACATTCTGTCCTCTAGTATGAAACTGTCATTGGAATGAACCTAAAGTGCCTCTTTCTTAACATCCGTGACACCTCTGCTCCACGCCAAAGCTGTTGCCAATCCAGCCCCTGGTTCGAGCACCGTTGACCTCCTTGCCAAAACCTGGGGGAGGGTGAGACCTAGGGCATCGTCTAAGGATTTACGCTTTGCATCCGACAGCCGTTTTGGTGAATTGCCAATACTGAGGTTCTCCTTAGGAGAGGTGGGAGCCGATGCCGGCTTTGAAGCCATGCCTAAAATGCTTTGCAATCGCGACTTGAATTGACTGAGTTGACCACTTATGTCACACGTTGGAGCCTCTTTGTCTTCGCCTTTAGGGGAGCCTTCAATCTCAAGTTTGGATCTCAAGTACCGCTGGGCCAGAATCTTGAGCAAGTTGCGATACTCCCTTTGGCGTAGTTCGCGTTCTCTTGGAGATTCTCGTGTAGCCTTATATAAAAACAAGGGAATTTGATCTTAGAAGCTGGCAAGTGTCTTGAACATTGTCTAAGATCGACTTCAAGATTGAGAAGGTTAGTCTCACCTCATAGCAGCACCGGTAGACGGAGCAAACCGGCACCTGGTCACCGTATTCAGGATAGCGCCTCCTCCGAAACCATTTGAACGTAAGTTTAAAGAAATGCAAAGACGGTAATATGTTGAATGGCGGTGGGAGAGTTGTGCTTCGCATGTAATACATCCAAACCTGATGGTTTTTGACAACTTGAATCTGAATCTCAGCATACTTAAGAAGGTGAGAGCAGTGGCAAAGTTCAAGTTACTAAATTAAGTAGTACATACCTGACTTCTGTTGTACATCCAAGTGGACTCTAAATTGTTCTCGATAGCTGTTAAAGTATTGCTCAAGTAGCCTATGAGCATATTCATCAGAATCATTGTGGCGACTAGGTGATAGACTGGAATCGATCAAAAAACATACGGAAAGAAAATCAGAGTTAGGCATTTTTGTCCCAGTGAAAGCTAGTGGCTCAATTAATGTCAAAGTGTTGAAGCAAACGAATTTTCGGAAGAAAGACCACCAACTCACTCATCCACAAGGCGCGACCAATTTGCTGTACGAAGAGTGCTGAGGATCCATGTTTCGCATGCGTAGAGTCCTTGTCTATAAAAATGGCGGCGTCAGAATCCGCCATTCCTAACAAGCCCCAGAACAACGATTGCGTCGCCTTGGGGTAGCTTCCGAAGTCATTGGTGACCAATATGACGTGGGCTCCATTCGATCCGATGTTCAGCTTTTGTGTGCAGAATCGGGAGTACATGAAGTAAAAGCCTGGCAGCAATCAACAAAGCAAATTATTCAATTTCACATAATATTGCGTTGCTTGTCACATTGCAAAGCAGCATTCCAGCATTAGCATTCCAGTCAGAACACCCAAGTATACATAATGAGTTCTGGTACGAACCTAAAGCAAACGATAGGGCCACGATGGAAAAGAACACAAAGAATATCGCCACATCCTTAACCATTCGAGCTAGAGCAATTTGTGTAGGTCCCATAAGAAAATTGAGCTGAAGAAATCTCATAAGCCGAATGTACGAAATCACCAGTGCTAGGGCAAAAAACGCTTCGCCGCAAATAACTGTGTCGTAAGCGTCCCAATGGTAACGAGGAATAGATGGAGGCATGGGTCTTGTAGCCTGAAATTCGTAAATTAGAATAGTTTGCTCGAATTCAATGTTTACAGCATGGGGAAATCTTTGAAAGGTCAATTACGTTTACTCACCTCATCCAACCAAGTCAGTATCCACAACGTAAAAGTCGTTATGAAGAAAAAGAGCTGGAGAAACTCGAACCAGTTCCAGCCAGTCCATACAGCTTCTTTTGGAGATGCAACGCATCGTTGGATCAAGGAAATTGAGTGACCCAAGACGAACAACATGATTGCTATTTCGAGAGCTGTTTATCATGTCAACATAAAGAGAAGGCAATCTTAAATAAAAGGAGGCCCACCGCAGGACTATTAAATCACCGCTGGTGTTACGAAATTCAATCTTAAATGTTAAAACGTTTCACTTACGCTTGCAAGGCGTGTTGTGATAATTCGTGTCATGGGTGTACAACATATGCGCTTCCGCCGTAAGCAATGCCAAGAAGTACACGTAAGAAGCGAAGTCATTAATGCATCGATTGATAGGTGATCGGAAAAATTGGGCTGCATCAGACCATGCGTCGACCAGCAACCAGATGCTGATGAAAGGTAATGCCACTATTCGTACCAGGACATGATACATTTTCCAAAATGTAGCCATTTTCCTCCAAGAAGGCCAACTTCTTCCAGCCCATTGCAAGTACATGAGCTAAAAGTCAATGAAGATGAGCTTGTGAGATACGCTACAAGCCAATTCATGTTATTAAGAACAAATGATTTTAAGAGAGATCTTGTGATTGGGCTCAATTCTTGTCCAGTTGTTCGATTCCACCATTACCGTTTGAAAATGTGGATGAGTAATCAAGGTGTACAACCGACGCTCAATGACCAGTAGTGCCCGTGGGTACTTGTCTTCATAGCCGCTTTTGCCCTCGGGTTGTTTCAAGAACGTTTCCACCTCAGCCATGGTTCGGCAACCATCTACTCGGACAAAGGCAACCTTGCTGTGAGTTCTACAATTCATTTCATGAGGGAAAAGTCTGTTGTTTGTAGTTTGCAATTTCAAGAATCCTACCGAAAATTTCTGTAAGGAACTCTTTGGTACTGTGGCTCACTTCGTGAAACCTGTCCTTGTGCTCATGATAAACTGTACATAGCTGTGGCAAAAAAAGGTTTTGCAACAACTCCATTGAAGAAACAACTTTTCTAAAAAGCAATTATTTTAACTTGAATTTAGTAGAATACCAGGTAACTTGGCTGACCTTATGCAAAACTTCTATAAATTCCAGCACCTCCCACACAAAATCACGGTCATTGTCCGTATTCAGAATCTGGTAGCAAATCATTGCTGGACTGGAGGCCGCAGCACAGAGATGGAGCAGCATGTGATTCTTGGACAACTCCATCGGCTTGCTCCAAAAAATGACAAGTTATAGTTGATGTCTACAAATAATCCACCATCGTAGACCATTCCAAAAATGAGTCACGACCCTTTCATTTTTGCCACTTACTACACTGCATTGTAGCTTTCCTGCTCGTAAAACGGGTAGTTCATCGTCACTTCCCTCATGTCTACAAGCCGCTCGCCGTTTTGGTGAAAGTATTCGATTAGCTCGTAGCTTCCTTGCTTAGCTGCAAGTATCATAGGCGTGACTTCCGGCAAATAGCGAGAGTACTTCCACCGTGGCAAATCACTTAAAGATCTGTGGAAATAGAAGTTAGGTTACTTTACCAAAACAATCCAAGGCTGTATCAAAGTTTTTATGTACTTGAGCTAAAATGGAAATCAAATTGTAGCTCTTACGATATATCAGGATGCCTGTCCTTAATGGCACCATGTACCATTTCCACCAATGTCATATCTTCCTCCAGAATAGTGTGCAAGAGTAAATCGTACAGAATGGTAACAGCCGATAGGGTGAGCAAATACGCCAGCATGGACTCATCATGTCTGTGAATTGCCACGTGCCAAATTGTATAGCCCTGAATCAGAGCAAAGCATTCCGGAACTTCCTCCAGAATAGTGTGCAAGAGTAAATCGTATAAAATGGTAACAGCCGATAGGGTGAGCAAATACGCCAGCATGGACTCATCATGTCTGTGAATTGCCACGTGCCAAATTGTATAGCCCTGAATCAGAGCAAAGCATTCCGTATGTGACTGAGGATTTCATGAAAATTTCATACATTCAATTTCAGTTTCTTGAGAAAGGTAAGCTCATATCGTACATCCTGATTGATTTTGTCATTAAGTGCATCCACGTTCTTGTATCGCTCGAGAAATTCTTTGACCCGCTTCACTTGTCCGCGGGACACCAGACTGAAAAGTTCGTATTCCTGATCTGTCCAGTCCGTCGGTTGATTAGGAATTTCCGGGGCATATTTCTGCAAATTGTTATTCCAGTTCCTCCATTGTATCAAGCTTGAATCGTAATAGTAAATGTAGGATATTTATCCAACCTATTAACGGAACATTTTGCAGGAATAGGGGATTTCCAACCCTGATTGTCATTACCTCGACATCAATGTAAGAAGAATCGGTGTCAATCAACTAAGTGCTTATGAGTATGCTTAGATGAGAATTGGAAATTCTTCGACTGTGATAGCTTAAAGCCGGACATTGTTTAAGCAGTCAATGATCTAATCGAATAAACGGTTTGATCCCGCTACCCCAACGATTCCGAGTCCACATTTCTTTATGCTATCGCAATTAAATGATTCAGCTCTTCAAACTCATACCTATGATCCCACCACATCAACAGTCGTCATGGCAACCACAAAGGCTTGCTGTTTAATGGTTTTTTATTCAGGCTTTTTGTTAGTCTCAGTTAAGAAATCTCCTTAGTGCATTATAGAACTCTCTATGAAACGGTTACTCTTGAATACTTGGGTTTTCTTCGGCAAAGAAGCATAGTCATGAGATGGGTCTCAGACTGCTCAGCTGCAACTCATAAATGCACCTCATCCTCATATGGTTAGCACAACACAGTTAAAACAAAACGCATCCACCGCCTTCCGCCCCGTTAGGAGTTTGAGAATTGCGGTTTCATAAATTAAACCGTGTGTGGCTAAAATGAGGAAACACTCTTCACGTTTCTTCAGTTAAGTGTCGACGAATCTCCGGCTTGGAAGTTTTGTACTTTCTGGGTGCACTTCAGGTCTTTCATGATGATCTCGGATGAAGAGAGTCTTAAGGCTCTTGAAACTGCTTCAAGAGATCCGCTTCCATAGTCTAAAAAAACAGAACCAACAACGCTGAGTCATTTGCCCGATCCCCGATAAGAATACAGTACTCCAATCCACCAGTTTGATCTCCACCGTAATAAAAGCATCCTTGCAATCACCTCTCCCCATTTTGCTTATAATACAACGCTGGATGTAGTGTGAGATTCTAGAGATCATAGACTCACCATTGGATCCTCTTGAGGTCCAAACCGTTTGATGACATTGCCCTTTTTGTCGACGAGGAACTTGGTAAAATTCCACTTGATGAACGAGCCGAGAAGCCCACCTTGCTTACTCTTCATATACTTCCACAAGGGATGCGCATCGTCCCCGTTCACATTCACCTTGCTCGCCATATCAAACTGCACATTGTATTTCTTGATAAACTCCTTTATCTCCGCCTCGGTTCCTGGTTCTTGTTTACCGAATTGGTTGCACGGAAAGCCCAAAATTTTAAGACCCTTTTCGCTTCCATATTTCTTATGGAGCTCCGTCAACTGTTGGTAGTTGACGGGGGTCTTACCTCAGAAGGACGCTACGTTTACCACGATGAGAACGTGGCCCCTGTTGAACACCAAATTATTGCTTAAGTAAACGTTGCAAATGTTCAAATTCCTTCATGTTATGATATTCTCAAAGATAGAGGCCTGGAACAAACCAAGCCAACGGTTTCATCTCTGCTTTTCAGATTCACCGGGCTTTCAAACTTACTTGAAACGTTCCATGCTCTGAACTTCGCCATTGATGTCTTTGTACATGAAGCTGTACACGTTCGGGGCTTTTTTCCAGTTATCCATGTTTTCCGCCTGAAATCACGTAAATAACTAATAACGTTGTTTTCTCGTATTACAACACACCTGGACGTGTATTAAAGATTTATGAAAAGCGACCAACGTCAAGGTAAACCCTTAAAAAGCTTTTCACTTACCATGTTGTTTGATTCAGCTCCAGCATTAAGTCTTGACTCGTCCACGGCTACCGCACTTGTGTTTTTGCACAACGAGAATGACATGTCTTTTATTAAGACTGTTGCCGCTCCCCAGGAGAAGTATGAATATTGCTGTATTCAAGGATAAAATACACAATATAGTTCAGATTAGCTCACAACAGGATGAGGCAGCAAAAACAGTGAGGAATATCCCACACTGCGAGTTATAAAAGCCCTTGAGTTTGGAGTTTGACTCTCTATCTGCTACTCTCTGTCTCGTTTAAGCACATGTAGTTTCTGTAGCTGGGCCTAAACAAAGTTCTTTGGCTGAGAGTAAATGTAAATAACACTTATGTACTTCTGAAGGTCGTTTGAAGAAATTTCTAAAATCCTTTTACTGATCCATCAACATGGAACGGGATGACACGTAGAAAAATTTACGCATTGGATCTTACATTAGCTCAAATTTTACTTCAAGACTCGACTGGTAACAAAAGCAATTGTAGTATTCCGGCAATGGGTAAACATAGAGTCCGGTAGGACAAAACCGTTTCAGAGATTTTCGTTTTTGGGTGGACATTTGGAAATGCAATTATAATGGTTGTACATATAGTAATATAAATGCAATATGGTCACATATCAGGATACTCACCTTCAAGTAAGTAAACATTGCAATCAGTAATCACTATTCACGTAATCAGCGGCCTTCAAACGAAAGAATAATTGTCTACTTGCGTGCGATGAACAAAAACCGACCGACAGTCAATTTGCGAATGTGCTACACCAAAAGCAAGGTAAGAACGCTGGAACTGGAATTTAAAACATACCAAAATTCTTGAAATGAAAATATGAAGCGCATTAGACTAATAGAAAGAAGAAGATGGAATTCAGAACATGAGAGTATGACACAGTAAACGCCAATAGAGAGGACCGTAAATCAAAAGAAACATTTGAGAATTCTCTTTAAAGTTCTACAGTTTAAACGTTCAGCTTCGTGTAAGACAAAGCACATGGGAAAAGACACGAGTCTTCTTTACAATCCGATAAATGAATTGCTTTACGAGTGCGAAACTCAAAAGAAAAGAACGTGGAATTGGGTAAAGTGCTCTCACCGTGGAATCATGTGGGCGGTAGTGATGATTAAACGTTTCCTTTGTTCTGAAACCTGTTGCGCCT
>VRMD01000382.1:0-28012 GCA_009872375.1 Sminthurides bifidus
GCGTGTAAGGAGGCATAACATGATGTGCAAATCAGACAAGAGTTGCACAAGCAAATTCGCCTTCCGGTGCTCCGGCATCGGTAACATGACAACAAGTAAAGAGTCACAGCTGCTTCTCCTGCTGAACTTAACCGTATTGAAACTTGTAGGCATACAATACTATAAGCAATAGCATCTCTCGAGTATGGAAGTCTGATTTATGACCATTATGAGGTAAAATATGTACACCCAGTAAGTAAAAGTTTCCGTTTTATACCCATAATAAATTTATACGGTTAAGTTCTTCGGGTTGCTTATAACGTGAATAATAAGATCATGCCATGAAGAGAAATTTGCAGTTATATCTGCATAATGTTTTTTCAAAAATGCCCAAAAATTGGATTTGTTTAACATTTACAAAAATTCTTTTCTATTTTGGCGTCCGACGTAAACCTTTAAAAAAACTCGATTTAATTTTGAATGCGAAGTACGCCTCATCCCGCATCCGCATCCACCAGCCTCGCATCCGGATGAGATCCGTGCCTCCGCACCCGCATCTTTTAACTCTAGTAACAATCAAGACGTAAGAAAAGTTTGCTGCTTGCAAAGGAAGTGCTAAAGGAGTTTGATGTGCTTTGGTAACGAGTCAGTAACGTCAGTTATGTGAAACTTTATCAAGCTGTTTGTAAGCCTTGGAAACGGGAGTTTGGCTCTAATTTTTTATTGTACTTTTCTTACTCCCCCCCCCCATCCGAGTTTGACGTCCCAAAGCTAGAGAGAGTGAAAGTTGGCAAAGTGAAAGTAAGCCAGTGGCACCGCTAACAATCCCTTGGAGGGAATGATTCAGTCGCTGGCTTTGTCCTGGATTGTGTGTGGCAGGCTGGAAAGAGGGAACAAAGAATTTTTCTAAGAGGAGAAAATCACGAGGAACCAGAGCGAGGAACTGTTTACAGGCTATGGACTTTTGGCTACGCACACGTGCGTCTTAACAAATGAATCCGACGATGGTTCTTATGCGTGAAAATCAAAAATATGATGCTCCACATACGCAGAGAGCCTGACGCACTTTCTCTCCTTGTACTACTTAAGGACCGAGTTGAAAGAACTTTACAGCTCAAATCAATAAGTGTACGGCACTCCAGGCAATGCATTGGTGGGTCCACGGGGCTCTTGGCCAAGCTCGAACCCACGTACTGCATGGTCCCTCTGGAATTCACATTACCTCACTTAAACCCATCTTCTTTCCCTCATCAGCTATGTGGTGTTTCAAATTCGCCAAATTAACACGGGAAAGAGGTGTACAGATTTCGGATACGTTGTCAGGTCACTCCGTAGCTCCTGCTGGACGATATTCATAGAACTGGATGCCAAGTTACATTTTTGGAGCAAGCGATCCGTAAAACTGTAAAAGTGGCATGTGTAGGCGTAACAGGGTTGTACCGGAAGTAGATGCGGGCAATGTAATAATAAAGAGGCCGAAATTTAAAAAAAAAATACAGAACTCTCTTGTTACCCACAAGATAGAATGTGAGTGCAGTAAATCTAGAAAACTGCCGCAGTTAAGCTGAAGCAGAAACTGGAAGCTGCGGAAAGCTGGAAGTTTAAACTAAACCCGGCATTTTCTGTCTGTGTTTCACTGCCTACGTGAGCAACTGCACGCTCAAATATGCATGGGCCCGTCAAATGGGCTTTTTCCGACTTTTGTTGCTCTGCAGTGTCTCCTCCTCCAGTTTTCCTGCGCTGATTCAGTCACATCAAATTGTGATTATTCAGATCAAATTGTTTTTGACTAATATGCGACAAATACATGAGTGCACGATGGATTTTGTCAGTATGCAAATACATACTCACTCTGACACTCTCACACAACCATAACTTTATTAATCATTTCTCCTAGGAAAGTCACTTCAGTTACTTCTTGTTCTATCTTTTCATTCTCCTGCTGGTTATCATTCATTGTATCGTAACAGAGGCTCAGATCGAGGTTGTACGGTTTTTAAGCGATGTAACCTTGCCTTTGTTGGTATCTGATGTAAAAACACCAGTTTTTCTTGTGTCCTCTAGCTAGTTCCAACTTTCACCATTCTCCCTTTCCATCCTTTCTGCAGGTTTCAATTTTCTTAGGCTTCTCTATCGCAAGACTTCCAGGCTGATGAAGAAAGTTACATCACTGACATTTTCTGACCGCCACTTTGTATTTTTAAGTTTTATTTTCAAAGGTTCCAACACTGTGACACTGGTAGGAACCTCCATAATATAACTTTTGTTCGATGTTATCAACTATTACCGTCCCAGCTAGCTTTTGCTCATAGATTAGTCCACTATTCACTAAACTCGCTTTTACAAATTAAAATTTCAATTCTCAGATCTTACTAAGTTTTTTCTTAAAACTAGGAATTTTCCAAACCGTTTTAGCCCTACATAAACTTGCCATGTCTGACCTTTTTTCACTTGCTGTGCCCTCTTTTGTTGAGATTTTCAACGTAAGTCACTCTCAGCTTCTTTCTATGTATCATTTTGATAGTAAGCTTGCTCACACGTTTCTTGTACCCAAGTAGGGCAAAAATTATGCGAAAGTTGATGAAGAAGAGAGTAAAGTTGCTTTCACCTGTTGCCATTTTGCTTTCTCCAACTAGTTTCCTCAGCTTATGATTACTTTTTTCTGCAACTGATCTCATAATCTGTGACATTTGTAAAAAGTTGGTTAATGTGTTGCTTTCTACAACTTATATCTGTTGTGGGACACATTCTTATATGAAGGTGAATTTGAGGTAAGAAAATGAACAAAACTAAAGTAATCATGGCAAACTGTTTTCGTTTATTAATCTTCACAGTCTCTTCCATGGTGAACCATTATTTTCAGAAGACAATAATCATACAGCATGTTCAAGTTTGCCAAACCAATTTTCTCCCAAGTAGTCTGGATTTCATTCCGTCCAAAAATAACTCCAGTTCCTCCTTCTCACAGTCTATTTGAACATCGTCAGCAGCTGGAGAACTAGAATCTCTCAGTACTCTCAGTTGTATCTCTAAGCTCTTCTGATTCACGTAATTCATTCGCGCTTTATTCTCTTGTTCTTCTCTAGCTTATTTTCACGGATAATTCTCTTCGAACTGAATCTTCTAGCGACGGGCAATATCTATTAAAGAGCTAACCAGCTCTTCTAGGGACTAGCTCCCTCTTGGCGATTTTCATGATCTGAAATCTTAATTCTGCTTGGAATGTTTCAAGTCTCCTCTTATGAAAGCGCAAATATTGTTAGCAAGCCACAAAGCAATTTCTCTCAAGCCTCCCCCTGTCATTCACTACGATTAATTTTAATCAATCCCTCATCAAGAAATAGAGGCATCTGAATGCTGCGAGACTCGGTGAAAGCATCATGTGGTTATTCATCCGGTCATTGTGGTATGAGCATTGAGGATGAAATCTATTCTAAATTTATACAAAACAAGCATCTCAAGATGCCTCCTTCCATTTCAGTGATCTGTAGCTGTTGTGCAGTGCACAAACTTTTCTTTGCTTGAATTACAGGATTCAGATGTCTAGCATACAGAAATCGCACGTTTTTTAGCCTGTCACATTTCCAAACAGAAGAATATTTCTGTTTGCTGAGTATACTATATACACTGAGCAATTCCCTTTTACTTTACATCTCATTCAATTTTTAGTACGGGTATCTAACATTTTGTTCAGACCGGTACTGTGCAGTTTACAACAAGAGCATCAAATAAGAAGGTTTAGCTGAATAGCTCATGAAACGATGTGCAAAGATCTCCTCTAGTAAGGTTTAAATTATTGAGAGTAAAACAAGAAATATCGGACTATGACAATTATGTATCTCAATTAGTATAAGTAGTTCAATTAGTCTATTCAAATTCATGATTTCGTGTGAATTAAGGGTTTTAGATTTCATAAGTAGAAAAGTCAAGCAATCAAGTCAATAATTTATTGCTCACTTCTACAATGTTTCCAACTCGTACTAGTTAAAATCAATACGGTTGTAGCATGAACCGCAATCGTCTTACTCTATTTAACTACGCTTAAACATAACAAATCTTTTAGTTTTTTTGCAGTTGGTTTACAGAGTCAACGATCATTTTTAATAAGTCTCGGGAAAGTGAACATGATCTAGAGCCATAGCAGCTTCGAGGGATTTGCGTGCATTGCTGCAAACTACAGAAATACCCAAATTGTTTTTATCACTCAGTTGTCTCCGCTTGCTTAAGCGAGGTTTGACCGGACTAACTTCGCCAAAACTATCCATCTCATGCTTACTACCACCAAATGAATTCTCCTTATCGTCAAAATCATCATCGGAAGCCTCTAGTTCAGAAGAAGGAGAATGCATTCGAGCGAAACGAGTTTTTAACGCAGCAGCGATCATAGATGCTGGATCATCCGTGTTTGGAGTTTTTGGTTGACGCATTGGTGTCCCCCCAGGAGATCTGCAATGGTTTCAACAAGCAAGTTAAATGATGGACTTTGTAACTGCATCCAACATTACACCTGGCAGCTTGAATTTTATCGAACTTACTTGGCAATACTTCGTAGTTTCACGGAAGGGAGGTCTTTCAAAACATCAGAAATGTTGGTTGATGTACCCGGCATGACCGAAAGTCGGGGCATAGGTTTTATCGACTTAGGTCTTTCAACTCCCGTTGAACTTTTTGCAATCGCAGTGTCAGGCTTAACGGAATTTGTGACATCAGCAAATAAGGAAGGCATTGGCGGTGGTGGTGGTGGCGGCGGAGGAGGAGGAGGCGCTGAATGGACCGGTTTTGCAGCGACGAAGGAAGGAGGACTTGCAGCGGTTTGAGGCATAAGCACCGGTGCAGGCGCACTGGGTGCGTTTTGAGCTGCCAAGATCTTCGCTATCATAGCCCTCATTTCTGTAAGCTCACTCTCCAAAGCTGCTACTTTGGCTTGTGTGGCAGCATTACACTCAGAAACTTCAGACACAGATCGTAAGTCATCCAAAGGGTCATACTTCTTCGGGAGACTTGGAGTAGAACAAGTGGGGAGCGGTCGAAAGAAACTGCCAACAAAAATTGTAAATGCTTACATAGTGGACTAATTCGATAATGTGTTTCTAGAAAACAACTGCACAGGTCTTACTCCTTCTCAAAATTGTACGTTAAATCCGTCGTTCCCCACAAGGTGGATTCTAATTGATCCAGTCGCGACTCTTCATAAAAGCCAGTAATATCATCTGTCTCAGCACGAAAGTCATATATCAGTCCTGCAGCGCCACAATCCTCATCATCGTCATCACTTTCCGTGTAGGTATCGTCTCTGAAGAACTTTCTCAAGTGCGACATTGCAGTCCCACCTAGTACTCGTTCATATTCATCATCATTCCAATATCTACCGAAAGCAACTCGTGGTGTCGGTGGCAGGAAAGGCACATAATATGCAATCGTTCGGACTAAACTGCCTCTGCGCTGATGCATGTGATAAGCTTCTACGAGGGCACTCCATCGACGACGAACCGCTTCCGGAATTCTGATGTCCGTGAAATTCCATGTCACCAGATTGCCAACCTAAATGCGAGAAACTTGTATTGCTTGATCTTGTCACTTCATAATGCGGCGATATGAATTTGAAATTTTAGCAGTGAATTGTTTATTTAGATTGACTTACCTTGTCAGCGACCATTTTGGCAAGAGGGTGAACGCCATAGTGATAACCAGCTAAGACTCCACAGATTATACCCAAGTCAATTAACAAAGTTTTATCAACACTGCTTCGAGGATTTTGTGCATGAATTTTAGAAGCAGACATTTCGTTAATTGCCGTTTTCGAGTCGAACAGTCACGTTTTTGAACTTTTGAGTTTGCTTAATACACTAGAACACAAGTCCAGAAGTACGTTGAAGAGCTCATGCTACGCGTAAATGTTTGTCTACATTTCTAATTCATCTTTTCAATTAGCACAAACTTAATAAGCTTTGACTAATACCACTGCTTTTAATCTGCAAATAAATTAAACTCACATTCATTAAACGGCTTTAAAAAATGAACGTTACAAATCGATCCTGTCGTCCATAAACACCGACAGCGTGACATTAATTCACATATGTGCACTGCATACGCATACTATCAAACACACTATGCAGCAAGATTTTTTTTTGTGAAGTACCTCATATGATTTTCCCGCTTCATTCTCATTGGTACATTACCTGATTTAAGGCAGTTCCTCGCAAGTTCCTTTCTTCTAACCTGTGCCTGTTATGATAGCTCTGTCGTGTATGGTTTTCAAACGTAGAAAAAGGCTGCTGGTTCTTTGGCAACATTTTCCCTCCACACAAGAAGATACAAAAAGCATGAGCACAAGTGTCAACGGTTCGCCAGTTGTAGCCGTCACAATTGGACTTCATAACAATATATCTTGCAGTCAGATTAAAGGTGTTTATCGGAAGATTTTTATGCTGCGTACCACAACAGTTTCAGACGAGCTTCGCAAGTTTTGAAAAAATGTTTGAAACTGATATTCTAACGAGATAAACCCAATTTAAAAAGGCATCTATTTTGCTGTTGAACAAATCAAGGTTTACTTGCGCTATTCGCTATTTACATTTGGGTACTTTCAAATATTTTCTAGTAGTATCAAGAACTTATAGGAAGATAGGAATCGACTAGCTGTCTTTTTGAACCGTGTCCTCCTGTGTAATTTACACCGTTTGGTTTTACTACGTGCCAATCTTACCGCTGCTCCTTGCCCCGACTGACGAAACCGATATTCGTTAAAAAATCCATTTTATCAAACAGGTACTGAAGCTCCTCTATATGATTCCCAATATCCGCCGAACAGCTTGTATCTTTAATCATTTGGTAGCAAATAACTTCAAAAAGTCTTTAATTTTCTAGAATGGATGCCATTGCCGAACTTTCTGAAGCTCTTCCGGAAATCAACGTGCCATTAAGTGTAGGAGATGCTGCTTCAGTCGTGTCAAAAAGTCAGAGTGACCTATCAAAATCAACAGAAGAACCGCTTCCCAAAGACGCTGTCTTTATTTCAACTGCAGACGATGGTGCCAAAGTCGGTGTTGCAGCTCTGGCTGCTCCACCAACTCCTGTGCCAGTTAAAGAAAAAAGTCTGCAAGAACGAAAAGAAGATGAATATCTGCCTTTGCTTGGACAATACCTTCAGTGTCTCCGCAATAAAGACGCCCATGCAAAGTTTTTAGAGGTAACTCACTACTTAGTATATCGTTGTTGTAATACACATATGAAGGCTTCAGGTGAACAAACAAATTCAAATGGCTAATCATTTTTGGGTAAGGACGCTGTTGTGGGACCATTCCTATCATTGTGCCTTGCATCAGATTCTGACCGTGTTCTGGTAGGTGTATTGAAAATTATTAGCACTCTACTCAAAAATCGCGACAACTACCACCGACTGAAGGAGCTTCTTCATTTCATGGACGCTCTCCACGCTGCTTCCAGGTAAAGAACTTTGTCACTTCTTGTGCCACCTGGTTATCTGTCTTGGGTCACTGTAGTTTGAACCCTTTTTTGCAGAAACGAACGACTTCACGTAGCCGTGCGCAATAAAGCTTCTGCGTTCTACGAATCAATAAATAATGCTAAGAAACCTTTCGGAAACAATTTGGACTTGTCCAACTCAGCTGAAGCGTCCATGGAGATTGGGAAACCGTTGGCAACAGCGAGGGAAGTTCATTTGCACATAAACCATTCCCTGCAAAAGGTCGTTATCTGGTTCTGAAATCCAGATCGAATTTATTCATTTTATCTGCGTCAAAGGGCATGTGCGAATGAACGGTTATTTCTAATTCAGCCTTTTTGAAATACGTATTGCAGGCGAGAAGAGTCATCATCACAAGAGCATTAGTTAAAATCGAAGGAGTTATTTCCGTCGCTTACAATCCCGACCAGCAGTTGTGTGTTGTTCGGGCTCGACGTGTCAGACCTGAAGTACTTGGCACCGCCGTTGCTAATCTGGGACTGGAATGCTACTTGATTGCAAAGAACGAGAAAAAAGAAATGGTATGCTGCCTGCATCTTCGCTTGCGATTACAATCTTACCTACGTTGTACGTATGTTAGTACTGGCACAGCAATTGACTGGCTTCCTGTTCTCTTGTATCTCTTCTGTGTAGGTGAAAATTCTAATGAAGCCCGATATGTCATCAACCCTAAATAACGACGAAAATAAGCAGGAGCCTTTTTACTTCCCAGAAGAGGACGACGAAGTTGTTCCGGCCGCTAATGCTGTTGCTAAGAAAGGATTTAATGAAAATGAAGGAGGTGAAGGTTGGTGGAATTCCGCGAAGAAACTGGCTCGTAAGTCATTGTTCTGGTAGTTTGTCATTGTTACGTATGAGCTGTTCCAAGCTTGAAATATAACTTGCTCTTGCTTCTGTCCAATGCATTTGGTTAATTACGATACTGTTGTTTTAGCTTCAAAACTTGTATTATATTTTATAAAAAATGATGACATGAAATAACGAGATTTCATTCATGTAATTAGTTTAGAATAAAAATGATGATTGTGATATTTAAGTAACGTGAACAAACTTTTACTTAGCAGCATCTGTCACCTACCACGAATCAAATATAACTCAAACTTCAATGAGCAATGAGCAAGCTTGAAAACAGATAACACGTGCAATAATAATTACACAAATCATCCGCAGACATTTACGTGATGAACATATTCCTTGAAGAGTAGCAACTCTGCATTCAATTTGTTGTTTCTGTAGATAATGAAATCTGAAGTTATGAGTAACAGGCGAAATATCGTATTTTAAAACTAAGACTCATAAACAAAGCACTGGTTCACAAGCGCAAGTAAAAACTGGATTTGAATAAATTCACACTTGATTATCTACAGCCACGGGAAAATTCTTTTACGCAAAAATAACCAACATAGAAGGGATAGCAAAAGTGCCCTCCCAAGTTCAAGGAAATTGATACTGAAATTCTTTATGCGGCAGATTTCGGCCGTGTACATTCGTGAAACGAACGTTTAGTATTACTACAACATGTTATCTCTAGATCTGCTAAAACCTTGGGAATGATGTGAAACGAAAGCCGTTGGTTGGGCATAAAAATCACTACATGATTTGCGCTGTTGTCGAGCGAACGTTTTTAAAAATATAGCACGATTTAAGAGTAAATAAAATCATATAATATTTAGTCCACACGTACATTATTTTTCCTTTGAATCCCAACCGTTATCCCATGACCAGTCATCAGATTTCCTTGGACCCGAGTTTTTCGATTTGTCATTGCGAGCATTACTTGGTTGATCTTGAGATTGATACCCTCCTGTAGATCCCCAGTCCGACCCCCAATCGTCCCAATTATCTGAATTGCTGAAAACGTAAGATTCGAAGTTAAAAAAAAGTTGATCAAACCTAAGAAACGCCTTGTATTTCTTTCTTGCTACTGGTTTACCTGTTACGACGCCCTCCCGAAGAGTTATTATTTCGAAGATTGCTCCGCTCAGATGGAGAGGAATCGGGAATTTCTTCATGGCCGTAATGACTACTTGAAAAAGCACTAATGCTGCCGCTTGAAGCAGATGCCACAATGCTGGAAATACCATCTTTGAGTCCTTTTCGGCTAATTTCAGATACCTGTGTTGAATTAAAACAAATGCTGGTTTTGAAAACACAAATACGGTAAGGTAATCGTCTTGAATTGGTAACAAAAAATGAATAAATTTTGAATTCCTTGTTTTAAACTGTACCGTTGTTGTACAATTCTGAATAATTCCATTTATTAATTGTAAATGTCCCATACACTAATTGTATTATCGTTGGCTGAGCTACATAGGTAAAAACGGGAGTCCGTGGTACGAATGAACTGCATACTAGTTATACTGTCTGCGTGAAAGCTTAAAACAGCCAAAGCTTGAAGTGAAGGGTAGCAAAATATACGTATTCTCTTGTCTGCACCGGCTGTAGCAGCAATTTTTCCATCAGCTCGAAACGTTGCTGTTAAGGTTCCTGAATTCGTCACTAATTTTTTGCTCACTAACGCCATTTCAGGAATAGAGATCACGTACAAACTTCTGTGAGAGGTTCCTACCAGCACTGTAGACGAAACTGGCTCAAACGCAGCACAAAATGGAACCTCTGCATTATCACCATGGCTTGAACCATTGGTTTTTTCTATCAGACTCAATTTATCAACAGTCTTCAGGTCTTGTAAGTTAATTAAGGTAACACAACTATCTTCAGTGCAAACAATCAAGTACTCCATATTAAATTCGGGTTTTTTCACATAATCGAGAGCTATCAAAGGTGGTAAATCCGGCAAAGCTCCTATTTCCGCAAAACTATTTTCTAAATCAAGAATCTGGCAGGTATTGTTTGAAACAGGTAGTATCACTCTCCTTGGCAATGTAGTGCATTGAGGTTTGCAAAATCCATAATGCGTTTCATAGTTCAAGTGCTGATGTGCATTCGGAGTTGCTAGCAATCGGTAAGCATTTAAGCCTGACACTCGCGAATATAACAGACACATTATTTGTCCCTCAGTCTTGTATAAATGCCCCCACGAGCATTTGCTAAGATTTGAAGTTTGTTTGAACAAAATTTTTCGACTCTGTAAATCCCAGATGAGAACAGCTCCATCGTGTGTAACGACACCAATTGGTAAAATTTTTCTTTCATCCGCAGTTATACACCCGATCCTGATTAAGTGAGAAGTTACTTCTTCACATATATCAAACAAGTACGTAGGGATTCCATCACTTGACGTCAGGATTAACTTAGGTTTCGGCGGTTGATTTCTGGCTATAGACTGAACAAAATGAATCCCTACGTAAGGTTTTTGATAACTGTCTCTGGTTGTGTACTCGGTTGATTACATCACTCATATTTAGGGCCACTCTGCAAATACTAGTGCAGCCTTTGATACACAGCCAATAATAATGCCAAGAACTTTTAAACTCACCTTTTCGCTTAATGTTCCTCCTATTTCTCCAGCCTTCTGAGTAGCAATTTCTCCGAATTTGACTG
This sequence comes from Sminthurides bifidus, assembly GCA_009872375.1. Lineage (NCBI taxonomy): Eukaryota > Metazoa > Arthropoda > Collembola > Symphypleona > Sminthurididae > Sminthurides > Sminthurides bifidus. Next base: position 10,970 of record VRMD01000382.1, read on the forward strand.
CATTTTCTCCAGCTTTGGATGCCACTTTCGCAGCAGCTGAAGAAAACAAGCTCCAGCCTTGCGTCAAAGTCGATAAAGTATTATCCAATAAGTCATTTGAAGCAGATTTTGGTGGTGGATCCATGGTATAACCGAATCCCGTGTATCGACCTCCCTCTATATTAATTACAAGGGAATATAACTCATCAGATCAAAACTTTTAATCCTGAACTCTTCAAATCCTTATACCAATATATTTAATTCATTTAGTATACACATATGAGCTAACCTGATGGCGGAAGGTCAACAGAACGAGCTGAATTCTCAAGTTTTTTTCTATCAGAATAACTCAGACTGTTGCTTGGGCCATTTTGATACGATGATGAGTAATCATCTGCTTGTTGATAACCCGATTGGTATGAGCTGCTGCTTCCTCCTCCACTCTTTGGGAATGTGGGTGTAGAAGTACTTTTGGGGAAATTAGAGCTGTTAGTACTTTTGCTAGTGCTCGAAGAAGAACTTGCATCTGCTTTTGCTGAACTTCTGTTAGCTCCAGAAGACTTCTTAGCTTTACTTTTAGCTTGCGATTCACTCCAAGTCTCGCCTTGCGCTTCAGTTTGTATCTGTATGCAACATTCATTTACAATTCAATGCAACCGTAAACTTTTACTAGAGAAATATTGAAGTTATATGCTCAAACACAACCTTGCCATGGTATATCGTACCTTATCTCGATACAAAGCAGCTGCCGCCGTGTTATACTTCTGCTGGAGCCCGAGATTATCATCCCAGTCTGGTTGCTGTTCCAAAAAGTCCCGTGCTTTCTTATTACCTCCGACCTAGACAAAAGGATTATTTTTTAATGAACTACAAAAATAGCTGGACTCTATTTGTAAGATCAATTCGACGTTCACAGCCCTCGGTTCGATCTAAAACTTATCAATGCAATTCAAAATATCGTGAGGAGCGTAAGTAGTTCGTCACATTTACTTGACCAACGAACCTTCATTTTCTCCAGTTCAATATCTTTCCATTTATCCATAGTAACCGATCTCACAAAGGATAAATGCACTCCAAGTCCTCTGTGCTTTCCGGAACACTCTAAGCATATCCAGATACCATATGTGACTGATACCCATTGCGGGTTATGAGCACCACATTCAAAGCATTTCTGCAAAAAATAAATTTTCCATGTTATGGGTCAAGTTTTACTAATATGAGTTTTCCTCCAGTCGAGTCGACATGGGTTGCAGTAGGATGTATCTTAAATAGAATATCATACATTGTTATCTTCTTTATATCGTAATTCTTGCAAAGTTCTTCTGCTCCTTGGACTAGCCATCCTTATGTTTTTTTGTATGCCCAATTTTTGATGAAGTAGTGAAAGAAAGCCTGCAACATCAAATTAAAGTCTTTTATAAAATATTGAAATCAAAAATTTTTAGCTAAGACCTCTTAAGTCAATACTTAACACGCAAATCGTGACTTACTTTGATTGACTTAAGTTAGATCGTACTGTTGTTTAGAATTAACGACGAATGAATGACACTGTTTGCGGTTCTCTATGCTAACTAACGCAGATGATTGCAATGTGAAGATGTCAGCGGAAGTCTAACACTGCTAAATATGATTGTAGATGAGACACACAACTTGCGGACTTCGTTTGCGGAAATTTAATTCTATAACTGGCAACTGTAATTTCGAACATGAGTTCTACTCTGAACAACAATCTGATTTTCTGAACTCGCTGATCGAAAACCAGCTGGTGGGGGAAAACTATTACAATAACATTGCAAAGTCTCCAAATGCCGATGACAGGTTCACATTTTAGTATGTATCTTACAAGCAGCGCAGCAGGAATCTGCGTTCACTGGGAGAATGTTAGTCCAACGACACTATGCACTATGTGAAGAGTACATACACATACATGCCTGCGGTTAAACTCTATGTAACGGTAACTGCTAAGTGTGTCACCGTGTCTAGAAGACTGCTTTAACCTAGCATCCGGTCCCGTAAGAATAATGAGGAAGGGAAAGTTGTGTGGAAAGGGTCACAAGGAGCGACTGCCTCCTGCGACGTGTAAGTTCGTTGGCACAAGCAGTATAACGAAGTACAGCATCTGCCAGATTCCAACAAAGGCTACACGATCTTCTGTTGATATAGGAGCCATTAGATGGCGGCTGCTTACGCATTGGACATTTAATGTGTACTAATCGTTTTAAATTGTAAATACAGATTTGAGGTCCTTCAATCCACGCTACATGCTTTTCATATGACGAAACAAGTTTGAAACAATATAAAAGTTTCACTTACAATAATATCAGGGTTATTTGACCAGTTAACTTCAAAACTTGGGAAATGAAATATGGCAATCATACACATACCGTTTTGGGGCATACCGCAGGATTTGCTTTGTCTTACCGCTGGTGAAAATCCTGCTTTGAACGAACTATGGCCTGTAGCAGTTGTCAGAATGATAATAAATAAGTCATTCAAGGTGCAAAATATTTCTAGGACCTCTTACGAAAACCTTTCTCCATTCCATAATCTTTTTATGCTTTTCACATACTTTTCAATGCCACTAGCTATGTTTTCTTGCTATCTTTCTTACCTCGTATGTGTTGAGCGTTGAGCCCAATAGGAGGCGGCAGGTTGACCACTAATTGCTGAGTTGCTTGCAATCAAAGTTGAAAAGCTACATGGCTAAACTACGATTAAGATGCAATAATATCGCATGTTTCATTTCACACATTGCATCATTACATGTGTATGAAAGCTTTAATGCCTTGAATAGTGTATTTCCTCATTGTATTTTAGCAGCTGTAGGTACATACATAATAGATTTTGTGAACTAATGTTCAAAATCGAGCTTCATCCAGTATTTACTGCTAAAATGCTAACAACGTAAGCACACAACGAGCAGTGTGCAGTTAGCCATGTTTCCTTCCGGATCTTCGTCACAATCACCTAATAGGCTTTTCAATTAAAACACATGGCATTAACTTCCCCTACTGTTTGAAACTCAAGGACGCACACCCAGGAGGTTTTAGCTTGTCAGGATTTGGTATTTACATATTTAGTATCAGTTTAATTTTAACTAATCTTGCGAGGACCTACATAATGATTAAGTGAATCATAGGTACAATATTATCTGACGCTTACGGTATACAACGGAAGCAAATCATAGGGAAAACTTGAACTTTAAGTGCTCTATCATTTAGGTTGTGGATTTTGCCGCAGCTTGCAATAGGATTCATTTAAAGTTATTTACTTACGATAGAATTGTTGCTCCGTTTGTCATACAGTAAGTGAAAATTACGATTTGAACTGCATTCGCAAAGAGAAATGCCATTGGCGTTTGGCAGGTAGAATTGCTTATCTTTTGACAATGTCATTAGAAAGTAAAGAGTGAGCAAATGCTTTCCTTTGAAAACTTTCCCCATAGCATTTGTAAATGCTTTTCATATGCTTCTAAATGCCACAAAATCATGATATTATGCTCTCAATGGATTATTTTAGGTCTTAAAAATTGCACAACGGTGTGACTGAGCACCAATTGCTGTGCGATACTACCATACTGCTTATTCAAAGACAATCATAATACCGGAGATAGATATTGGTGAAAGTTCCAGTGCATCGCGTACATCCTGTTTTTGTTTTAGTAGCTGCACATTGCACTACTTTATATAAGGTTGTAATTTACGCATGGCTTTAGTTTTGACATCGTTTCCCATCGAAAAGCGGAATTAAAGCTACGACCGGAGCACTGATTGTGCAGTATGTTTCCTGATCTATGCATGGCATTTTCTGTACGCTTTCAGCAATTAAAATGCATCATCGAAACTTCCGGATCATAAGTTTGGGGCTCATGACTCTTTTCCAACAGCATTATTTTGCGAAAAAGAGTTGATTTATATGCATGGAATGAAGAATAAAATTTAATTTAATTGCTTCAATTATACTCTGTAAGAATGTACTGTAAAGGCGGAGCCAATGCTCCGTCTTCACCCAAGTAGGTATTTAAACTGACGCTGACGACGTAAAATTACATAGAGTAATGTTTAAATTCATCACTTGCATTGCCTAGCACTTTCTTTTGTCCTATTCAAACATTGTGAAGGAGTGATAACATGATTTAATTGCTTAAGTTTGCTCAATGTCTTGCTGACTTTTGTTTCTACTTTCATTCTGCCAAAGAGAACTCTCAAGCGCAGAGTGTCATGTCAAATAATCAATTTTTCACATTTCTAATCTTGACAGCAATAACATCTTTACTTCGAGCATCTGATAATACGAGTGCTGTAGGCTGCAATTCCCATTGATTCAAATCCTCTTACTGTCGGTGTCTTGGTTATATTTAACTATCAGTTTCAACCGGGACAACTTTGATCTATGGACGAGCGCAAAAAGAATGCTGTTGAAACAAGATTGGAAAAAATTACTATGGTCTTACCACTTAATGATCTGGATAGGGTTCATACCCTGGTCAATCGACGGGAAGACTGGAGAGGTACGAGTAACACCCAAAACTTGGTTTCGCTGGATATGGAAAATAGGATTCTACCTTGAAGTGGCTGTGGCAACATTTGTATACTTCCGCATGGTTTTAATTGCGATCGGAGTAGCGGAAATCAAACCTGTCTTCATCGCGTGCCACATTGCGGGCCTGGCAACTTATGGCTTGGGGGTGTGTGTCGGATACGACCTGTTCACCAAGTATCCAGAGTTTAACACCGCGATCTTCAACGACCTGTGCAGAAGATCTCGAGCAGGTTAGCCCGTCAGCAATAAGTCATTTTAAGCTTGATGCAATTACAAAAGGAAAATGAAATTAAAATTTCCTGCCTCTACAGCTTCGTTACAAAGAACAAAGCGGAATTACACCTGGAATGAATACCTGGTTCTCAGTCTGCCGTGGTTTTACTTATGCGTGAACGGTTCGCAGATTACTTGGCATCTGATTGAGAGCGGAACCGATGCTACTGTCTTCATCTATTCCTCGTTTCCGACAGAATGGCAATCACCTACCATAGAGTGGATCGTAGGCGTGCTTCAGTTGTACCCATCATTGGCAACTTTGGGCATGCTAGTCCATTTCAACGTCATGACCATACTGTTCTTTCAGCGTTGCATTGAAACCATCGAAGAACGTGAACAGAGCATCAGGTAAGTTACCTATTTTAGATTATGACTGTTGTTTTTTCGGCCAAACTCGTGAGCACAAAGCTATGAAAAGTCTGAATCCTTTTGCGTATACTTGTATTATCCAGGTCCATGGATGTGACTGACAATAAAATCCTTAGTGAAACGTTGGAGATACGACAGATACAGTTAGAAATCAAAATGTACAACATGGCTATGTCTCGCACATGTTTCTCCAAGAAGGTCTTGGACTTAAGCACAGCCACCACCAATATATTCTTCGCTCTAAGATATTTTCACAAATATCTACTGCCAGCCATCACATGGCTGTATGTTGGAGTGTTTGAAGCGATCATATACTGCTTCAATTTCGACAAAGCTTTCATGATCCCTACCAAGATGAGCGAATTCGTTCATCAACTCGACAGGGTTTCTCTGAGGCTCAAAAATGAGAGCGACCGACAATACTTGAGGAAATTCGTGAAGTCCGTCCCACGCGTGGGAATCAAGTGTGGTCCATTCAACTACTTTGAGAGGGAATCCACGCTCAACTTTCTTGGTTTCGTATTTGACAAGACCACAGGTCTTATTATCTCTTATCCTCCTTTAACTTGAGCAGAAATTCATTCATGGCGAAATGGCAAGCAACCAAATTGCTTGCCATGCAGCAGTTGGTCGATAAGAAGTCAAGCATCCCAATAGATTCGGACAGGGACAAGGACATAAAAATAGCACTATGTCCCATGGTTGTTTAACGTTTGCTAATGCTACTTTTACGGAAAGCATTCATATTATGTTGGTCCTATCCTATTTTGAACCCGGCCTATGGGTTTAATACCGGTGCACGTTTATACGAAGCCTTTAAGGTCTTACAATTACTTAATGGCATTACATTAGGATTCTGCATTTGCACGTGCTAGTGGATATCGACAATTTAGCTCGTTCTGGTGGCCATAAGGGAAAGCGTCATGAAAGTCCTTTCGGTATGGGATCACAGCCGTAAAAACTGCAATTAGCCATTTTTTATGTACATCTAATTTGATTAATATAGAAAAAATAGTTGTAATTGTAAAATCTTATGGACCATTAATGTCCATTTACCTTTGCGTGCTGGACAGTAGAATTTTACTGCTGTCGACAAGTTATTTGTGCGGTCGCATGGTGCCCCGTTATATTCTGGCATCGTAAGTCAAAATTTATTTCGATGGCATTCAAAGCGAATATTTAGCGGTAAAAGTCAAAATCTTTCATTTGCATTTTTTGTGCTCTGAAGCTTGCGCGTGCACTGGATTTCGGCATAGTTTATGTAAAGTGTACATATGTGTTTGTCAAAAAGTTTTGGAACGAACCACGTGCGCTATGCTAAAACCTTGTCCAATTTCTGCTTGCTGTATTTTTACTTGTAATTTTTTCCGAATTTTCTTTTAAAATTTACTTGTGCATATTTCTATTGATTACCAAGAAACTACATCTACAATTTGCGTGAACTTGAGTTGTAAGGTAAAGATTTTAAATGGAAGACAGTAACGAAATATATGCTTTATGTTGATGTGTGAACACCGGACTGCATTCCTTTCTTTGTAGAACCTGTTCCACCATGTCCTTTTTCATCAGAAAAAAAGGAAAAAAGTTGCCATTAGATGCGAAGCAGCAAAATGGAAGATCGAAATTCGACAACAAACGGAAAGCGGGAGGGAAGGCGAAAGAATCTAGCATAGATGTGGACCAAAAAAGAATGCGAATGGACGAAGAAATTCCCAGCGACTTTGAAGATTCCGATTTTGAAGACAATGATGAAGGAATCATTTTGAACGAAGAAGATTACGAAACCGCACAGGATAAGAAGGTGCGACTTGCCAAGTTATATCTGGAAGAAATTGAGAAAGAAGAACAACGAAGGGCCGAAGATGCAGAGGTTGATGAAGATCCGGTAGCTCGTAGATTGCATGAAGATGTATTAGAAGCTGAAGGGAGACTGAAGAAGGAAGTGGCAGATAAAATTTTTATTGATACTGACAATGTGAAGGTGTTACGTAATCCATTGCATTTGAAAAATTCGGTTACCTGCATCGCCATCCATCCATCTGAGGAGTTCGTTTACTCGGGGTGTAAAGATGGGAACTTGTTCAAGTGGTCTCTGAGAGACGGAAAAAAAGTTGGAATGGTGAAGCATTTGGAAAGGCTGACCAAAAGAAAAGCTAAAAAAGGAGTGAAAGTAGACACCAGTGGTAACTCTACGCATTCAACTACGATTACCTCAATTGCAATATCGAGCGATGGCAAATTTTTAGTCACTGGAGACTTAGACAGTAAAATCGTCATTTGGAATCCTGATACACTCGAAAAAATAAAGGTGTTCACAGGTAATAATTCAAGAAAACTTGTTTGATGTACTCAGGATGTAAGACTTGTCTTGAAGCTCTATAATCATCATAATTTTTGTTTTTGTGACTGACAGGTCATAAAAAGGCTATTAGAGGTTTAGTGTTCCGGAAAAAAACACACATGCTTTATTCAGCATCTGAAGACAGAACTGTCCGGATATGGTCCTTGGATGAAATGGGCTACGTAGAGACTTTGTTCGGCCATCAGGACGCTGTAAGACTTGTTCCAAGCGAATATCAGAAACACAATTGCTGACTTTTGAAGCATCAGTGCTAGTAATTTCCTATTTTTGTTGAAGGTTACTGCAATCGATGCGTTGAGTCGTGAAAGGGCCTTGTCAGCTGGAGGTCGAGATGGTTCGATTCGGGTCTGGAAAATAGTTGAGGAATCCCAACTGGTTTACAATACGAATAACAATGGAGCTGTAGATAGTGTCAAACTCGTAAACGAAGAAAACTTTTTGTCGTGCTCGGAAGACGGATCAATTTCGACTTGGAATGTTAATAGAAAGAAACCGTTGTTTACTCAAGACAAGGCACATGGAATCACTGAAGAATCTTTGCAGCCGAGATGGATATCAAGTATAGGTACGTTAACTAATACGGATTTAGCGGCCAGCGGTTCATCAGATGGTTATGTAAGATTCTGGAAGTGTGGTGATAAATTCAAGTCGTTGACAGAAGTATGTAAAATACCCTGCGTAGGTTGGATAAATTCTATAGAATTTGCTAGTAGTGGAAAATTTGTAATTGTTGGAATCGGTAAAGAACATAGGTTAGGTAGGTGGTTTGTCTGTAAAGAAGCAAAGAATTCTTTAGCAGTTTTTCCTATTCGACCCAAAGAAGAAGATGCTGCTTGTTGAAACTGGGGAAGTAATTTGCCAATGTTTCGTTGAGTTATATTTTGAATTTGTCGGAGGTTCTGTCCATTAAATAGAACACCACGCTGGAGGTAATGTTATACTGAATGAGACACAATGCGGTGTTCAAAACTGCAATGTATTTCATATATGCTTTTACGGTAACAACTATTGAGTAATAAACTGAAATGTATGCGTAAATGTATCTATCCCCAGTTATAGCGTTCCAGGAGCTGGTTTCGATTGAATCACATTAGCGGTAATGTATTTTTTGGCGATGGTGCCTCCGCTCTCTGAAACCGGCATTACATATAATATTATCAATACCTAAACCAGTATTTACTTAGATACATCGTGATAGATTTACCTCATTGTTACTCCTTTCTCCGATCTCTGCATAGCTTCTTTTATTCATACTCGGCTCCCACTTTTCTTTTTTACGGATGGATGATGTTCCTGTCTTTGTTGGACTCCCTGCTTCAAAATATCCGAATGCAAGACAATAATCAATCAAAATCTCTGCGGTCGAACTTAAGTTGGATAATGCACGTCTAACTCGTATTAGTATGCTTACCCAAAGCAAGAAAAGGTAATGATGAGCTACTTTCATCAGCTATTTTCATGCGAGGCAGGAACGATTCTTTGTTTCCAGTTGTGGAAGCAGTAAAACCAAGAGGCCTGATCACTGAATTTTGTGAGTAAAAATTGGCCTTTTTAGGAGACAGCTTTTTCTGACCAGGAAGTGAATTAGATCCTATATTAGCGGCAGTATTAGGTGACCTCATTGGTAACTGCTGCGAGGAGGACTGATTATAAGAGTTTGTCCCTAAAAAAGTTAATGTTGTGACTGGAAGCTGCCTGCTATTCTGGTTACTGTTGATATTTTGAGAAGTCGAGTGCATATCAAAATGAAGTTTCATGGGATTATCATCTGCTTGTCCGGTGTATTTCTTGCTCATTGAAAACCTGCGATTTTCTTGTGACATTGATGGAGGAAGAGATGAGTTTCCAGATTGTTGTGCAGAGAATCCATTCGGAGAATGGTTGAATATTTGTGCATCAGGCAGAGCGAATGTCCCAGGTGTGTTCGCTTTTGCGGAAGGCAAAGATAAGGAGTTCGGACCATTTAAGCTATTTGAAGTTCCGTTAGGGTAGGTTCCTTCTTCAGATAGTTTCCTAGGAATTCGCGAGTGCTGCTCTGCTATGTAATTTTTACTGGATTTGATACCATGAGTTTTGTCAACAATAAATGTATGTTGCCTGCTAATGGAGGTACTATTGGTAACTTGGAGAATATTAGAAGAGCCGTTCGAATTTGCTGGAAGGAATTTGTAAGCCGAAGGGTCGTCCATGGAACTAGTTCGGAGGATTGGATGGGATGATTGAATGTGCTTTTGTGCCAGGGGAACGGACGGACTAACATTTGCAATTCGCTGGGGCTGTTTCTTGGAGAAAGTCTTAATTGAGCCTCTGCCTTCTTGTTGGAGTTTTTGGTTTAGTTCAGTCAAGAATCTGCGCACAAACATCCAGATGCATTTTCGTATCTAATCAAATAAGTTAGTGGTAAAAAATACAAAATGTAATGAGTAAACTATTATCATACCTGGATGGGAAATTGTCATGAATGAAGTACGGCAGCCGTAGCAGTGAATTGCAGTGAGGCCTGGCCGATGGTTCAGGATCAAGACAAAGGGTCAAAAAGAGTACAGCATCATCTGACCAGGACGGAAACATAACTGAGAACACAGATACTTTAGCATCATGTCGCGTTTGTTTTTGGTTGTCTCCGAACTTTCCTTTTGAAGACCCAGTAGATGTTGTGGATCCATGCCTCGATTTTGGATACTGGAATCCTCTGAAAGCGGAGTTTCGAGCCATGATGTTAAGATGCCGCTTTGATAATCTCCCTGTCAAAGGAAGGAGAAGGCTCTCTTCAATAACGATGAGCTAATGCAAAGAGTGTCTTAGAGAATATTCAATTTTGACCTTTACCTAGGCATTGAGCAATGAGGAAAAGTTGATCGATGTCAGAGTCGCCTGGAAACAACGGTTCTCCTGTCATCATTTCGGCAAACAGACATCCAACCGCCCAAATATCTACCTCCCTGCAGATTTAGAAAATATGTTTTGGATTCTTTTCCTAACGCAGAACTATGAGAGGTATCGGAAATTAGAAATCCGGCTACTCCGGAGAATGAGAAATGTGAATAATAGCATACTTTCCATAAGCGACGTCTCCAACAAGCAATTCCGGCGCTCGATACCAGCGGGTGGCTACATAGTCAGTGTAGACATCACCCGGGCCACAGAGGTTTCTCGCAAAGCCGAAGTCGCATAACTTCACAATTCCAGTCTTAGATACGAGAATATTCTCCGGTTTAATGTCTCTATGAATAATCTGAAACCAGCATTCATTCTAACGGTTATTCTCAGATTCCCGTGTGGATTCAATCTCTTCGGTACAAATTACTGAAACAGATGGACGTCCTTGAGCTTGAGAAGCTTTTGAAATCAGGGCAACGAGAGCTTTCGAACGTCATGCACCAAAGTTTATTTTCGCACTCTCCCGTGCCGCATTAAAATCAAATCTCTTATCAACGTGTTGGTCGAGAAGAAAGAGAACCTGGTATTAAAAATATTATCATCGCCCAGTCATCGATCCAGGTATGAATACATACTTGGATTCTTTATTCATGTTTTGATTCTCCAGCTCTTCATGTCCCATCTCAATTTCGCATGAAATCGATCAAAACTTTTGTGTTCGTGTTTAGCTTCCTCTGTTTCCGCTTCAAATGCATGTGGCCTTCTTGAACGCCAATACTGATGATAATCCTACTATAGAACCTATTTTTGTCCTCCCAGTCTTACATGACGAGTATATTTTGATCGGTGTCCTGTCGGACTCTCCAGGAACTATTTCAGTAGATCATGCAGTTTGTTAAAGCTGGATCTGAATTAAGTTTCGATCTAATTCGAAGAAAACAAATCAGCATTGTATTACTCGGTATCCATAATCTGCGTGCCCTAGTTACCGAGGCAATGCTGTTATTCTGTCGATTATTGACTATCACGGCTCATGCGATTGAAGTTAGAGCCTTGCACAACTCGTGATTTCCAATTGCGCTTGACCGGGTTCCCTAATTTTCTTTCAAATCATATTTCATGGCCACAAAACTTCATCTATGTTCTGGACAACATTTAATTCTACGACCTTTGCTTGCTTCAACGATAGCCACAATTCAAGGCTATTGTGCTGAGGGTACCTACTATGGCTAACAGCTAATACATTGGCAAAGAAGATGCCAAGTTAAGCATACACTGTAAACTAATTCGATAATGCGGTTCCACACGTCATCTTGGCGTGAACACACATCATACTTGAATTTGCCAAGGTTTATTCGCTGGATCTGACCACTGTTCATCTGATTAATGCAAAAATAGCGTGATTCAAATCACGTTTCTGCAGGTGTACTAAAAGAAAGTTGATTTAGCTGGGCCCTGCAAAGCAATTTCTGCTGGAGGAGAAAGGGCAAATGGTGAAATGACTGCTTGCCCGTCTTTCCCCATATCATCTGCAAAACAGTTCATGGGAATTATGCCCAATTAAAACTGGAAAAATCTCGACGATCGGTCTGGTCATGTAATGTTTCGTGCAGCCGACTACTATTCACTACTCATGTGGCGTGGCGCTGAAGTACTATACTCAAAGGCACCGAGCCTCAAGCAAAACCAATGTGCCTCTTGGAAATGTCGAAATGTGAATGTGGTCAAGCGTAAACCGTTAGTTTTAGCAACTTTTCTATGTAATTTTACGATAATAGGTGTAAAAACTGACGGTGGAAAGTAATCGTGTATGTACAAGTGGAAAAAACTTTCAGTTGGTCGTTGGTCCTTTTATGACATTCATAGCGAGGCAATTCACTTACATTATTGTCATGGCAGAATCCAAGGCCTCTTAGGATTTGAAAAATGTATTTCCGGCATGTGTCTTCATCCAACCCATGGGATTTCTGTTCTAGTTGATCCAACAAAGTGTGGTCGATGAACTCAAACACAAGGTAGATGTGTTTCCGTCGCCGAAACACCTCGATTAGGTTCACAAGGTTTTCATGTCTCAATTTCTGGAAAGAGAATCAGTTTACATAAATAAAGACGGAATTGTTCTTACAATTTGTCCTTTGGTATCCCCGGGTCCAGCAAACCATTCACCAAGATTACTTCCGCATTGCTTAAAAACCCTTAACACAACCCCTTCAAAGGTTCTTTACGTCCTGGTTCTGCCCATATTACACAGAACAATACAGCATGCTTTCGCCCTTTCAAGAGCTTTTCCTTCTTTCTTTGCTTAGGCTCTTGGTTCCTGTTTACTACATGATGTCTGTTCTGTGTCGCTTGTGTTTTCAACCGTTACCTGCGCTCCTTCAGCTCTTTTGACATGTGGGCAGACCTCTTTCATACTTGACTGAGGGCAATGTGCTCATACTTCCTGATAGGCTTAGCTGCGCCGGGAGAAATATCCCGACTTACCAGGTAACCATCCATGGCAATTATTGCATATGGTTTCACTTTCCAGAAGTTATATGCATGAAATTGCTCAGCCGTAATAAAGATTAATGAAACTCAAGCGTAGGTACCCACCATTACGCAGATTTTACCTCTACCTCGGATAACCTACCTGGTGGAAGAGGTTGTGCATAAAGGCGTTTTCTCTCCCTGGTTTTATGGAGCTGAGAGCTAATTGCCAGCAAAGGTACAAAAAGCCATTGCTTTCCACCCCGGAGTTTACTCCTCATGACCACATTGCGACCTACTTCAAGTTTTGTTCATAACCCGAACAGTTCTTGGCGCTAAGAGACTCGCTAGTCATAAAGTGAATTGCTGTATTTGTAGACGGTATAAGCTCACAGGACGATTGAGTTTTCCCTCATGCTTCACACATGCTGTCACAAAGCTACACTTCAACATGAATTGCGCCAATAGTCATAAGAAAATGTCTCAAACTGGAGTAAATCGCTTTGCATTATGTGGCAATTATTACGCACATTGTAATGACAGTAATGAGCGATTACATCCTCTTAAATAATGTGTCGATTCAGAGTGAGCACTGCAAATGAATATCCGAATCTTGCAGAGTCGAGCCGGCACGTAATTCGTGTTTCATATCAATACGGCTAGCCACGCAAGCCCAGAGAAAAGGAGAAAGCAAATCGGAATAAGAACCAACCGTTTTAGAACTTATGTTGATGTGATGTGGTAAGGTCATGTTTATGTGTATATAAATTTTTTATATGCAAAGCAGTACAAGCGCACCTTAAACTCTACCGAAGTAGCAACTTAACATATTCTTTCACTTCCGGTCGGCATTAATCCTTACTTGCGTGTTTGCACTTGAAGTAGTTCTGACTGCGTTTCTACTCTATTTGACCCTTGAGTTTTCTTTCATCTTTTCAATGTTGTTAATACAAATACAAAAGGTCTGATCGACACGCTATTGTGTGAAAGCATACACAATTTCAGTGCTCTCCGCTAGGTGTAATAATGGGAACCTATGACGGACGTCTTGTCATCTTTAAGAATCTCTCATGTTCTCGCCCACCGTCTCCACTCTCCAGTTCAATAAACCTTGCATTGATTTAGCAGCAGCGCTAGCAACAAGGGTCAATTCCTTGAACCACAGTACACTAACTTAGCGACAAACACTACTATTAACAACAGTTAGCATGCAAGCGAACTAACGCCCAAAATACGCAATTAACCGACAAAATTGAACCATATATACACTGCACTGCCTTACTAAATTGCAATTACGCCCCTTTGGTTAGCGGTTAGCGCATTTATTTTTTATGCACAAATAATCAAGCCTGCAACTCATCGATATTTGGTGAAGCCCTAGAAGTTATTAGGTATAGGTCATTGACAGAAATCATTCCATACTTACTCTGAGAACTCGAATTTCTCTCATGGCGATTTTCCGAACATTTTGGTCATCCTCGGAATCGATGAACTTTTTAATTGCCACCAACTTCCCGTTATCTCGACACCTGCACTTCAGAACGACACCGTACGAGCCCTCGCCCACGACACCAAGCGGCAGGTACTTTTCCATTGCGAAATGCGTTTCTACATTTACCGTACAAAGAAATACAATGAAGACTTAAAAAAGTCTTGTTAGACTGCAGGACAGATTCATTGTGTAGGCTGTTGATGTTCGGTCAATATAACTTGTATTGGCCTTTTATATGGACCCTCATGTACAATTAACAGAGGCAAACTGACTTTTACTGATTTTTTCTTCACGCAGAAGCTACTTTTTTGTAATAGTTTGAGAAAGGAATTACTGGTAGTAAGTGGTTCTTCTTAATTATGGTATACTCACTAGTACGTTCAACAAAAGCACTGTAAAACACTTGATTCAGCAATTGTTGAATGGAAGTACTCTGTGGTGTTAGTTGTGTGCCGCTTTTTGTTATAAATCGTTAATTTCGAGCCTTCGCACTCCAACATCATGTGAAAGCAGTGACAGTGTGTGTGTGTCGGCCCACTGTTATTCGACGCTGGTACCGGGCAGGTATTTCCTTGCGACTGTCGCTTTCTTTCAGCAGAAAGTGAATGAAGCTGAAGCACTCAGTTCCTTCGAAATGGTGGTGATTCAGTAGTAGAGAAGGTTTAATTCGTAAATGGAGAGAGCGGTGAAATGCACGCTCCAAGGCTTGAGAAAGGAGTCGACACGAAACTATGACTATGACGTATCACCTGTTCAGCCTCACCTCACGCGAAATCCATTCCTGACCCAGCATGCACAGGTTGCTGCGCTCCTTCACAACAGGGGAGGGAGAAAGTATGACAAATGGGGTGAAAATACTCTGAATAGACTGGGACTAAACGTTGCAAAAGAACTTGGATGTCGTTTCGTTTTGATATCTCGTGAATGGCATGACTTTCATTATGGTTTTAACTTGCAAAAATTACTCCGAGCCGAAGAAAAGACGTAATCATAATGATGGTTACTAATTCCAAGGAACGCTCCGTTTCTTTCGACGATCGTGTCTTCAAGTGTGGAGAGCCCAGCATTACCATACTTGAACAGCTGGAGAAAGTTTGACGCTGGTCCTGCTCTTGTGCTGTAACTTGGAAATGACTTGATTTCTTTTCTGTGGAACTAAGAACTATGAAAAAGTCACGTTACAGGCATGAAAATAAAAAGAGCCGCTGTTACATGTACACCAGCCTCTTCGATTTGTTAGTCATGAATAGGTCTACCTTCCTGCATGTAGCTAAGAAACATATTTATGGAAGCATCTTGAGTGGGCCAAGTTCTGCCTTCTGGCTTTATCCGAATTGCATGCATGTTTTGTTGGATTTTCGGCCGAACGCGTTGTTCTTCACCATGTCTATGCCTGCTTTCTAGCGATTGTATGCATTTTCTCCTCCTTTCTTCCAGTCTGGTTCCTTATTCCCTATCCCGTCCATCAACTTCTTTATGTATCGATCAATTGGGGCCCAAAACAAAATTTATTTTCTCCCCCAAGTAACCTTATTCACATCCTGTCTACCTTTCTTCTTGCTGATGCGCTCAGTCGGCGCCTCGGCTATTTGGCCACAAGTGAGTGAATTCACGTGGTGCTACCCTCCAACAACAGAATTGCTCTCTTTCAGCAGCCTAATTTCGAATCATCGTACATGTTCTTGTTTCCAAGGTTTTAGGAACAACACAGTCTGAGATGATCCTTTGCGCAAGAGCCACCACCTAACGAATTTGACTCTTTATTTCACGATTTAGACCATCTTTGCTTCCAAACGGTTGTGGAGGCAAGTACTCGTACATAGTAAAGTTTTGCTACCACTAGGGACTCGAAGACATAATTTGAGTGATACTTTTCATGCAATTAAGTTACAAACGATTTACCCTTTTTCCAAGGATGGCAATATCCTTTTCTTTCACATTGAACTCGATTCCTCATATAGTTTAGCTGGAATCTTTAAATCTTGCTGACGATTGGAGAGCAGTGATATTGGAAGATACAAGATACAGATAACGCACTACTAGCATCAGCGTTGAAGGTCGAGCAACTGGATCAGAAGACACATAATCTTGGATAAATGGGTTAATGTCAAGTAATGACTTTGAAGCAAGATGCGTGTCACAGATCAAGTCGAGACTGGGACAATGAGAGTAATAAAATATGGACACGACACGAGCTAGGTGTAAGAATACGAATAGGTACGCAAAAGCTACTGTCATTAAGTCATTCATGTGGTCACCGAGTACTGTGGATGTATTTGGGCATTATTGTCAAATCTCTTATTTCTATTAAAGTTTAATGTACTCTAGCCTCTTATGTCAGCATTACATAGCTGATCAAAAAATTTAGAAATCGCTAGGAATCTCAGCATAGTTAGACTGCACCGGAGGCCATTAACTAGTGTGGTATTGTTACCACGTGAAGTTGCATATGTACGTACAAATTAAGCATTAGGCCGATAATATTGCTATTGGCAACCAAAGTGAAATTTTCTGTTAAGTTGGTGCTAAGTAGCCGGAAATGAGCTTTGGTACGGCTTTATTCACTAGCGGAGCTAAGTGTATGGTTTTCAACCACCGATTCTTGTGATCAAAATTCCGAGGTAACGGAAAGTAGTACAGCCAAGCGGTTTTCAGCGTTAGATAGACATTGAAA
>VRMD01000383.1:0-27970 GCA_009872375.1 Sminthurides bifidus
AGCATGAGCAAAAAGTTGTGCTACAATGATATTATGAAATCGTATGCCAGTTTAAATGCGTCAAGTCTTAAAGTTTCTGAGAAATAAAATCATAAACTACTTCGAGTGCTTCTACCAAGCTGCAAAACAGCCTTTATTAGCAGTGTATTTATATCTTACTTATTTTCTTTGAAATTCCTGACCTGTCCCAATCGAGATGAATGTTCAGAGAAATCTGGAACCTGTTCGGGTGAGTACGGGAAGGGGGCTTTAATTTCTGCCTTGTAATAAGAGCAACAGCATCGCAAGAACTGCTGTGACTTTCCCTTACAATTCTCAGTATCTACAAAAATATTAATCTGTAACTTGGATTTCACATTATTTCATCATAGAATATTATATCACCAGATTCTCCTGGATATTTGAAAACATATGTAAGCTCAGATTCCAGTTCCTGACCATAGGAAAAGGCTGAACAAAGGCTCGGGAAAATTATGGGATTTAGCACGAACGAATGGCATGTTGAGCCTATGTTCTTTTCGAGCAAGTTTTTATATTTCAAACGTAAAAAAACTAGCTTTGAGTTTGAAAAAACTCTTGCCTTTGCTGCTAACCTTTGGTGTAAAACGTGGTTGTACAGTGCCGGACACGAACTTGAACATGGTGGGACCAAGTTGGATCAGATATCAGCCAGAAGTGTAGCAAGTCTATCTTCCTTGGCTCACAGCTCTGAAGAGGATACAGGGTAAGTAAGACGGTCCAATTCATGACTCACGTGTCATGTCATACACGTTGACTAGATCAGGTCTTACCTTTCATGATTAAAGTCGCTGTTTCTGCATTCTCACTAGATCCCACCGGCGCCTTTTTTCATCACTATTTGCGCAATCCGTGTGTGTGCATCTCTTTTTGAATTGGCTAGTTACGTTCTCTATTTTTTGCGTGCTTATATGCAGGGATTTCAGGTTCAAATGAGAGGATGGAGCAATGGCTACCACGTACAATAAACAAGTTACTTTCAAATAAAAACTGAAACTTCGGGAATGTCTCGGAGGAGCAAAAACAGGGAATTTTTACTTACGAGTAAAAAAAGGTTAGAATTCCCTCGGTTAACCATGTTACATTGAATTAACAAATTGACCTCGCACACTCAAAAGGTCCGGTTCTCCGGTTTTTCCAGCTTAAGGAAAATATTCAAAATGTGCTAAAACATCTGTGTACGTCCTACCATTTTCCATTTGATTCCCACATTATTTTCTTGTGATCATTGCTTTCCGTAGTAAGTATGATACATTGCACTCATTTTTTTTTCCGTTTCTTGAAACAGAGTTCAATGTTAAAGTTGGATTTTAACTTGTACCAAGTCACATTGGATAGTCTGCTGCAGTTTCTTACAATTGCTGCTAAATTTACGATTTCGACATCTCAAATTGTGCCTACGTTCAGCAAAATTGAGGAGTTTGGCCTACACAAATCCTACGAGTCTTTTACTCTTAGTTCGACGTTGCAGCAAAAACAATGGGAGCAGAACATGTCTATCTGAAATAACTTAACCAAGACTAAGGTTTCAAGCCGAAATCCTATCCTAGTATCCAGAACCCAATTTGTACCAGCGGTTAGATTCATGGACAAAAGTATTCTTTTCAAACGTTTCCATCTTCGTGTAAAGGTAAAGAGAAGATGAAATCGATAACTTCCTCATTTCATTCAGGTGATCATCTTCATATAATTCTTCCTATTGGCCTTAGGCTTGAAGTCATTTTCTGACGAACATGTTGAAGTGAGAAGTCTGTGATGATTACATGCTAGCTCTTAGATTTGGAAGGATGCAAGCGAATGTGATATGCCCTTTGAATTGCAATTTGGTCGAGCCAGCAGACAGCTTGAGACTGTGGTCTATCCCACTGTATTTTTTGTTAGGTTCATCAAGTCAACTGAGGGCTCCGCCTTCAAGAAGAGATTCACGTAGAAAATTGATTGTAAACAAATCTTTAAGCACCACGCTACGAGTAGTCGCTCTACAACAACAAAAACCACCTACGACTTAATATTTTGTGAATCTGGGTAGGAATACAGGGCAATGAATGGAACTGGGAGGAATTGCTGGTCAGTTTTCTGGACTAGACTTCCTGAAAATTCAAGGTTGACATAGTTTAGTGCTCATAGCGTGATCCATAAAATCCAAGAACTGGTAAATCAACCCTGTTGTTAAGGGAAAGACGTGGTTGTGAAACTACCCAATTTTCAGATGCGGTAACTACTAATGACTCCACTCTACGCAATAGACCTGACCTTGTCTCCAATCAACCCTGTTGTTAAGGGAAAGACGTGGTTGTGAAACTACCCAATTTTCAGATGCGGTAACTACTAATGACTCCACTCTACGCAATAGACCTGACCTTTTCTCCCTAAGTTTTGCATTCTGCATGGGGTGCTCCTAAAATCTGTTCTTGGGTTCCTCGGATATTACAAAAGTAAAACAAGCCATAACGGAAGTTAGTCAATGAGGAATAATGGCAATTTACGCAAGATATGCCTATAAGATTGCCATGGGTGAAACGATCTGACAATAGCATGTCCACCATTCGTTAATTTGCACATTTCGCTTCATTAATCCATTGTTACAAAAGTTAATTATGTTCAAAGTACACAGAAATGACACAAATGCGACGATTTTTGCCCATTCTCCTTTTTAATGCAGCTGTGTGAAACATGGTCTCATGAGTCAAAGCTCATCAAGCCTATAGCCTGCTTGATTGCAAAACATGGCCTCATGTGATTAGCGTGCAACATGAATGCGACACGCTCATTTAGACAGAAAACAAGGCGAATCTGCATTAATTACGAATGATTATTTCAAATCTACCGGATATGCATGTGCACAGTAACTAACTCACGTGGAACTCACCTGGACATTTTTAATATCAACTTAAATCACGTGTAAACTTTTGTCCTTTATTGTACCGAAATATTTTAATGTGCGAGTAGCACTTGCTATAGAAGCGTGGCTCTAACGAAAAAATGCCCTTACATAAAACCGTGGAACAAGTTTTCTTATCATCTAATTAGGTCGTACCATTCTTGCGAAATCTTCTTACATACTTGTATGAAGGAAAATCACGCTGGTTTTTTAAACTCTGGAGTGACGCGAAGCCTCTCTCAGGTATCCAATATGGCTGTACGAACTCACAATGTTTTAAAAAACAAAAATGGCTGACTAAAACTCTTCTGCTTTTCTTGCTCAAAAGAAACCATTAGCGAACGGTTCCTGTACATTGAACTTCTATAATTGTAAATTCCAAAATCTTGACATTCAAGCTTATTATAGAGTCCAATGGACTAAAATTTTCCGCCGCAGCCTTATCACGCATATCAGAAATATTGCTGGGAGCATAAACGATTGTACGTATGATAATATGCCGCATAGAATTTTGGGCAAAAAGTGGTTCACCTTCCTGCGTGTTTTTTCTATGCTGTGCATTGCATATTCGAGATAGTGACGATCATCAAAGTTTGTAACCCTATTGATATGTGTTGGCTGACGTCGTAAAGCATGATTTCAGTGGCGTAAAGAAATTTAATAACATATCGTAAACAATATATTACGCTTTAGTTGACGAAGAAAATAAAATTATAACAATCTTATAGAAAATAGCATTTCGGTCAGAACATAAAGCTACGTGTGTTTGTTTCGGATTGCATACAAACAGCGTCAATAAGGCTGAGAAAATCTGACATCATGGTGTTGCAAACTCTAAGAACTTTGTGGTTTACGTGACAATTGAATTTATGAATGATGAAAAAATTATTGATTAAATCGTGATCTCCCAAAGGAGGCTTAATTAAAGAAGCATGTGACGTTTCAGTTGTGTAAGTGACGTACGGCACCTGACTCAAAACATTTATTTAATTTAAACGTCACTGCAGGAAGATGAGGATGCGAGAGTTTGACGTGTGGCTCCAGATTTTGACGTCATGCAGCAATCAATCTGCTTCGCGGAAATATTTGCATTTATTCGTATCGGATAAAACTAGTTCTTTCGACAGGTTATGCTCGTCGAAGAAACGCTGCAACGTCAATGCCTTGCTACAATTTTATTCCCAACTCCTCAAACTTTCGTCTTTTTGTATCTCGTATTTCTCAGTCGGGCTGAACTATTATATCAAATCAGGTACAGACGTTAATCATCCTCCTCTTGCATCAACGGTGCAAAGTGCAAAGGTACACGCACTAAAGGCTACGAGCTGTGCAACTACCATGTAATGCCATAACAAATTACGATGCTGAATTTAAATCTGAACTGCTCCATTTCCATCAAGCAGATGGTCATTATATGATTCTAGCACAATTTCCGGTGGTGGTCTCTGTATATCGCAGTATTACCGTTCAAATTCAGCAACTTATCATCCACCAATGGCAATACCTGAGTCTGAGTCGTGTAGAACTTTTTCTCAAACTGAAAAATTACCAAACGAGTACCAATGGGAATAAGCACAACTTGTTGCCCCTAGCGATGAAATATTTCAGAATTATCACAAAGCGGAGAGAAAACATCAGTTTGCTAACTGGAAATGACGGATTGTCTTTGCTGAACTTTGTGAGCGAGAGCAAATGTGACCATTTTCGCACAAGTCCCAATCAAACCGCAGTACAGAGCAGACTTCGACTCCTGGTGAAGCATGTCCATCAACAATGCAATAACAAAAGCGGCTATTTCACCCCTTTACCGCAACCCTCCAAGCAGAATTTAATAGGCAGGGTAAGCACACGCTGGCAGTGTAAAGGAACGCTTTGCTTCAGTTTCTCATCCTTTAGGAGAGACATGGTACGATAACTTACCATCATGTCCGTAGCAGTACGCAAATTATGGAACCAGCATAGGCTGATTGTTAACCTCGTTCATGTTTCTTATGGTGGCTCATCCCTTTGAGAACTGTGCGAAGATCTTTTCCTTGTTTTTATACATTGAGAGACGGCGAGAAAATTGCGGCTTGCTTGCTTATCAAGCGAGCGGTCACCAGTTCTGAACCAGTCTGAGATTACCTCTCAACTTGTCCGGTAGTCTTCGTCGTTGGAAGCCAAGTGCGCAGTGTGGTGGTCCTATACATTCAGACAGAATTCGCGTGCGAGTTAGACTTGAGTGCCAAGACTGAAATTGACAGTTTCATTTCTTGAAAATTGCCAAGATTACAATTGGTACTCTGTCTTTTCGTAAATTGCTGACGGTGCTACGTTTCTGTGAGAGAGTGGGAAAACGTCCAAAGGCTTTTCCCAATCATCAAATTCATTTAACACTGATCATCGCAACACGTGAAGCGGTCTAATGTTGTGCTACGAACAGGGCCAGCGGAGCCTTCCAGCAACCATCCCCATGGATAACTACAATGAACGTGAGAAGACGGCACTCAGAAGTGTAAGTCACTATTCGGGACTAAATCTCCTTTGATCGCAGTGTCAACAGATGGATCAGGGTACTGATCCAAGAATATTTGATTCTGGGACCATGCTGACATGAGGTTGGAGTGTAAAACGTTGTTCACCTGCTGATAAGAATTTTAAAACTAATGCAAACATCCATTTACAGTTCCGAGCAAGAATATCTGACCTAGGCCTTGACTGGTTCAATGGCCACAATGGGAACATCATCAGATGGCTTCGTGGTAAGTACTCCATTTCAGGTTTCAGCTTTCTTTTTCGACCTAATACCGACTCAATTTAGGAAGAATGGGACGATCTCATTTTGATACGGCAGTTCTCATCCCACGCATCTGCTTATAACTAATGAGAGTAAACGCTGGCAATGTTTGCAAACACGCAAACCCTAGCGTTTGTTAATTCGTGCAATGTGAAGTTAGAATAACTTTGTGAAAGTCGTTGTGTGACAACCACACTGACGAGTGTGAGATTCGCCATTGTCATTTGAATGGGCTGCTATTTCGTAAAAATGATCAAATGGGGTAAACAAACGTGATTTATATTTAGCTCGGGATCTCAATGTGGACAAGGCGGAGTTAATGCTCAGAAAGGTGAGAAATAATGTAAACGTAAATCCAATTTTGAATAAAAAATGTTTCAAACCAAACATGTGAAGGGATGCAGTTGACTTTATGAACATGTAAATTTCAGGCCATTGAATGGAGAAAGCTACATAAAATCGACACCTTGCTTCAGAGGGAAGTACCGGAATACATGATAAAGAATTTCCCATTTCAAGTCTGTGGCCTTGACGACGATGGTGATATCGGTATGTTAGAAGATGTGCTAATTGACATGATTGAAGTTGCGCTCAACGTCTTCAGAACGGCATATGATGTGGGGAACCGTGACTTAGAGATTTTGTCAAATGATTTGCAGTGGCGGTGGTTCCATACGGAAAGTGGGATTTCCGAGAACTTGTCGAAAGGGGAGAAAAACACGAACTGCTCAATTATATCAACTATATCTTTGCTTTGGCTGAGAAATTTTTGAAACAAAAAAGTTCCCAGGAGACAGTGTACAACCAAATCGTTTTGATTTTAGACATCGAAGGCTTTTCCATGAAACAGATTATGCACAAACCAAGTAAGTTATCTTTGTTTCAAACATTGATACTCTTAAAAACGATAGCATGGATCAATTTCTACCGAAGGGCTCTTAAATATGATTGATTGGAATGTATTTTCAGCAATCGAGTTTTTGTTACAAGTCATGAAAACCCTGGAAGATAATTTCCCTGAAGTGCTCAAACGTGGTATCCTTATAAATGGTATGTGCCGCTTTTGTGATCCAATCTTTGGAGGTGGAAGGAGAAAATAACATTTTATTTTGCATGTAACTAATGCGTTACCTGACTTGCAGCTCCCAAAATATTCGAGCTTCTTTGGGCCATCGCAAAGCCGCTTCTAACAGGAAGGACCCTGTCTAAGGTGGAAATTTACGGCGGTAATCCTAATTCATATAAACCAAGACTTTTGGAATGCGTGCCATCCCATGTCTTGCCTGCAAATTATGGTGGGGGCAACACAACATCAAAGAACCACATATACTATTACAACCAAGTACTTAAAGGTAAGTGTGGGTATGCAAGGGAGGCTTCAGAAGCTTTCCCTCATGTTAATTTTTTGATCAAACGAATCAGTTAGTTCCTTGAGTCTCATCAGTATCAGAGACTTGAATATGTTTCGCCTGGTATCATTATAGAGTCTCACGCATGGAAATAACGAAACCCTCGATATGGAAATACTCATCAGCAACAGCTTGCCTGAACACGATGTCACTGAAGTTATCGTTGGAGCAGGATCAAGGTTTGAAACCAGTGTGGAGGTACCCAGTGCAGGTTCCATACTAAAGTAAGTTTTTTTAACATCAATTGCCATGGGATACAGCAGGATCCTTCATTATTCGACAGCCAGACCTTCGTGGTTGGACATAGTGTTACCGATAAACTGGTATTTGTTCTCAGATGGGACTTTAAGACGCTAGACAACGATATTGGCTTCTCTCTAGCCAACTCGACCGAAGGTATTATTGCACAATTTAAAAGGACTGATGCACATAAAGTAAACCAGGTCGGTACTCATAAATGTGCTTCCAGCGGAACATGTAAGAAGTTTTATCCATCCCTGTTTCGGGAAAGTCTTCATCATAGGATGAATAACTTTTGCCTTAACTGAGACATGAACATGTTTTGATAAATGACTGTTTTCCGTTTCTTGCAGATACTTTCACCTTTGACAACACGTACAGTCGATTTTTCACGAAACGCTTGCTGTTTGCGATAACGGTAGAAGAAGCGTAAACTCCTTTGTGATCATTTCATCCAATATCCAGATGTTTCCAACGCCCATTATATATTTATAAAGGTACTTACAATTGCTAACTGGTATTTTGCAAAAATGAAGGGAAGGGTCTCAAATTACTCTTGTATATAAGTGAAATACGCAACACAAATGATCATACATGTACATTTAGTACAATCGAACGTGCTCATTCTGTTCAATTAAGCAGAAAAATCATATGCCACGTGTTGCGCAATTGTTATTAATTGTATAGTTCCTTCTGAAGCTCAAGTAAGAACTCTTGACGATGAGACTGTAATCGTTGTGGTGTCTAGGGTAGCTGAACGCAGTGCTCAATCTGTAAAAATGATATCAAGGTTAAAGCTTCGATCAAGTTGATAGTGCTGGCATTACTAGATTTAGATACGAAAATCTGGTTTATTTGGACTTTTAAGTTCACAAGTCGTGATCCATCATGTTGACCGGTTCGTTCAATCAGTACAGTGAATAAACAGATTTTTTCTCCCGCAAAATATCTTATTCAAGCATTCTGGCAGTAGCGTATTCATGCATACGTCAGCTTTATTTTCTTTTCGCAAAGGTTTTGCAGGCAGTAGAAGCATTTGCCGAACATGGGAAAAGTTCGCACAGGGACATAACTCGGACAAACTTTAAGTCCAGTAGAAACCATTTGCAAAAAATCCATACTTTTAGTTAGTTAAATATTCTGACTCAAGTGCAGAAGTGGTGCAGCGTCTACATGTAGATCTGGGAAAAGTAATCAAGGGAAGACTACACGAACGCATTGGTTCTCATCAGAACAGACGCTAGTTTTTGCAAAACAATAAACCCTATGCGATCCATCTGCATAAAAGTTGCGAAAGAGCTGGTTCTATTCGTCAGGCTTGATACATTGGATGACTCATCCTTGCTTTATAATTTCTTCCAAGCTTTCCTGAGTGGACTGACTCCATATGCACGGACACCCAACAAAAATGGCACTTATGTACGCATCTGATCTCCAGAATTGCGTCTTTCCACGACGACGAACCGGATCGAAAACGTGGATTCAAGACGCATTTGTGACTCTATGAACGTAAGCTAATGGCATTGCTTTCTGCAGCGCTTCAGTTGGAAGTAAACTTTCCAGCACAAAATTCTCAATCAGCCGCGCTCCTGCTACTGGGTCAAGCTGATAATCTTGAATGGTTCGACCCAGTAGAATCAGTCTAAAAATTGACTGGTCGGCAGTGAGTCTCTCTCGTCAAGGTGAACAGCTATCGCCTCGAGATGGTACTGACGACAGTCCTGAGAACGTGATCTCTAACGTTTACTCACAGGTCAGTTGCATGTCACGCAAACTTGTACACTTTGCAAATATTATTCAGCATTGTAATCTAGCGAGGACATATTATCGCAAGCTCTTTCCTGCTGTTACTCAACCAACAGAGACGCACATTCAGTTATCCGTAAGGAACAAGTAGCTTACAGTAACCAAGGGTGTGAGCTTCATGTCGACTCGCATGACTAAAATTTTATCAAATTTACCGAGCTGAAGCGAGAAACTTACATTTCGTGGAAGAGCTTTTAATTTTTGTATGCTTGTTGCATTCAGTGGAGACGGCCTCGGCTTCTGATATTCGCGATTCTGACAAGCAGAAAAGCGCGCAGGCTTACTAAAAGTCGTCCGTTGGCTCTCTCTACAGTGAAAATGCGCTCATAGTTCACTGTGACAGTAGTGAAACTACCACTACCAAGCCCTTGAATTCGCAAAACTCCCTACGCAGTTGGAGTGTGCTGTAACATTTCTCCTAAGAGTGAGCAACGTTACTCTCAGAGCCTTTCACTCCGTTTTCTCCGTCAGCACATACGGATTTGTCTTACAGTAATTCAAGAGTTTGATAATAATTCAGAGACATTAAGTAAGACTTGCCCTTTGAAAAATTAAGGTTTATTCGCTATTAGTAAAAGAAATCGCTACCATAGCTAAGCCTTTCGTGAAGCTGTGCCAAAAGTTCCGAATAACATTCGCTGAGCGGTGAAAGACCCTTCATGGAGGAAATCACAGCAAAAGAGCGCCATCTACTTGAACAGGTAGGATTGTTGCTGATGTTGCCGGCAACGTTTTTTACGAAAGCGTTGATTTAGCTCTATGGAGCTCTACTCTTTGATACAACCTATTACTAAAAGTACAACCTACTATGTAACATGTGTATTCTTCTTGAATTCTTGTGTTTCCCCTGCTTCCCTTTTAAGCTATTCAGCGCTTCTATCAAGAAACTAGATTAAATCCTTATGCTAACATAATATTTAAAGCCTCTTTTCTTGAATACTGCCGCAAAACTAAATTGATGATATAACCGATGCTTTTTCTATAAACTGTAGTTTCGACAACGTCTCGGTGATTTGGAATTAGCTGATTACTATGGACATGACGCAATGTTGGTACGATGGCTTCGTGGTGAGTGTGTAATCTGATACTTGTGGCTAATGAAAAGTTGATTTGTAGCTTAAGCCTCGAGATACAAAATGTTTTTGTTTCGTATTTTTCTAGCACGTGCTCACGACCTTGATAAAGCTGAATCGATGTTGCGTCAGGTAGGTGGCATTTGGTCAATAAGATTTTTGTTTGAATTGCCAAGCAATTATTTCAAATTACTTAATGCGTTTCCATGCATAGTGGCAAACCAGTGTTGCACAATCGACTTTTTGTTTTTCGTAGCATTTGGAATGGAAAAAGTCGAACAAGATAGATGACCTCAATCCAGAACAATTTTCAGAGCAACTCACGAAGCAAGTTCCTTTTATTGTGAGTGGTAAAGATTCGTCTGGTTGCTTCGGTAAATTCATTTTCTTTTAGTTTTATCGTCCAGATTTATATGTGCTAATATGCAAGATTTGCTGTTGAAATCCATGAAAATCCTTTACATTCACAGTTATCGTAGTCCCTTTCGGACAATGGGATTGTCGTGCAATAGTCGAAGCTGGTCAAGGTCCAGAGCTAACACAGTTCATTATGGGTTTGTTAGAACTCATGATGAGGCTGTATATGAAAGAAAGCGAACCTTCAGGAGAAATCCTCTATCAAGGCAACATTGTGATAGACTATTCCGGATTTTCTCTGAGACAGATCACGTCTAAGAAAAGTAAAAAAACTAACACATCTTGAGTTCGACTTCTTTTCAATCTGATTCAGTCAGGTCGTTACTCTTATTGTGCCCTTTTCCCAATCCCTCTTGTAGATGTTGACTTCATTTTGGAGCTAGTGTCTGCATTTCAAAACAACTATCCAGAGGTATTAAAATTGGGAGTTGTAGTTAACGGTAAGCTTTCTTCAGACGTTAAGTTCATGCGCGCTGAATGTTGCCGACCCAGATTTTAAGTAAAAACGTCCTTGACAAAGGTTTTACATTCTATCCCAGCTCCAAAAATATTTGAAGTTCTCTTCAGCTTATGCAAGCCCTTGATAACGGCACGTACGTTGGCCAAGCTTCACATTTATGGATCTAACACTTCTGATTGGAAGAGCTTCTTACGGAAAAATCTGCCTCCCGAGACTTTGCCGTCCCAATATGGTGGTTCGAATACGGCTTGCTTTCATGTAACTAAACACTTAACAAAACTACGTTAACAATAATACATTTCCATTATAAAAAGGATCATGTAAGCATCACTAGCATTTTATCAACAGTGCAAAATCCAGGATAGCGATGCTATGGTTATACAACCAAGTAAACCATTGCCTGTGACAACTTCGAAGCAAGTCACCGTTTCTGCAGGGTGTGTGACGAAAGCAGAGGTGGAGGTTAAAGAAGACAACTCAAAGTTGAAATGGACATTTCGCACATCTATGCATGACATCGGATTTCAGTTGATTAAGAATGATAATGAAGCACTCATACCACTACACCTGGTAGATTCACACGTGTTAACTCCCTACGGGATGATAAAAGATGCATCAAGAGGCAAATGTAAGCAAATCTATGCGGTTACTTAATGCACTCCAGCGATAAAACATGTTACGTACTCTACCAAAGGATCTCTAAAGTTGGATCTAATTGGATGCAAAATATTCTTGTGTTTCAGACACCTTCTGCTTTGATAACACACACAGCAGATTCAAATCGAAGGAGTTGTCGTATTCTGTGTCCTTGGAAGACACTACTGGTTGCGAAATCGTTGCTCAAGCTTAGAAACATCTTATTTGTAGTCCTTCTTTAAGCTTCTAGCAAGCATTAGTGCCAAAATGTTCTTAGGAACGTACTTTGTGGTTTTAGCTGCGATAATTGTACCTTACTAGCTATGCCAAAGTCTTCGGTCAAGCAAAACGGTTCTTTGATTAGTCATGGGTTTAAACTCGTATCATCGACCGCACAGAGAGGTTAGATATATCGTTATAAGTAAATTAATCTTATCCTGTGTACAATGCTCACCTGCTCCGATGGATTGAAGAGATTGACAGCAGGTGCAGCATCAATTGTGCACGGATCTTCGCCAATGCGCTTTGGACCACACGGATAAGATAAGTGACACCTGTTCTATTAAAGTCAATAAGCACCAGCAGTAGTCTTCGAAGGGACAGTGGTCAAATTCGTGCCACCTACCTTTTAGTGAGAAGTTTCATCATTAAATAAATACTGGTGCACAAAGCTACAAAAAATTCTACCCTTTGAGTGCTGCAGCAGGTTTTAAACTTGCGTCGGAACGAGAATAATTAATTTAGCTGGACAGTACAAAGCAAAGTTGCGTAATCAGTTTATTTGTAACCACCCATAAGAGTGTCCAGTCAGTGGAGCTGCAGGAATAGGAGGATAAAAGAAGAGCAGTTACAACTGGAATACTAAAACACTGTGAGCGCATTATCGACTTAGCTGATTCGATTGAAAATCAAACATTGTTTACATCGTTAAGGTAGCATTGTGATCGTTTGTGTAACACACGGATCCTAGTTCTGGTGTAGAACTGCGATTTATTTAAGGCAGAAACTGTGGGCTGCACGAGAAAAGTCTGTCAGTGCGGTAAGCATCACGCTCCACTACTTTAACATGGCAAAGTTTTCGGAATTTTTTCATATTCCAGAAGTTAAATCTCGCTCCGCCAGATATTTTGTTTTAGTCATCAGTTCTTATCTTATCTTGGTTCTACAGGAGCTGCCCAATCAGCAAAGATGATCGGAATTGTGACGTTTCTTTCATTCTTCTTAGTCGCGGTTCATGCTCGGGGAGATGATCCTTACATTTTCCCTAAGTTTGGGGTTATCTGCCCCGGTCAGAATGAAACGGGCAACAGTTTTTGCGCTGATGGGGCTGGACCGACTTTCTTGACCTGTATTCAGTATCACAAGGAACGAGATGATGCGAATCAACTTCTTGAACCAGGACGCTGTTTATGCGCAGAGTACCCACTTGAATGGTTCTCCGAAGATCGTAACGAGACTTTAATTCTGGAAACGCACCTGGAATGGGAAGGCTTAAACAGCACTTGTGTAATTCAGCAAAACATGCCGTGCTCACTCAATCAAACCGAGGTAGATCTTCAGTTCTATCCCCGTTGCGTCCGTAATGCTGCATGTTTAGGTTCGGATTTGCTCGACAAGGAAGTGCAAGAATTCTTTGGAATTTGTACTGCCTCAGCTAACTCTTTATATCCTTTCGGCTTTGTATTTCTTTTACCTGCGTTAACAAATATGTTAAGATTATGAAAATTTGATGAGCTCGTTCAAAGTACGCACTTGCTTTAGCAAGTTTTAAAGTTCTTCTTTGCACAACGTTGTTAGTATTTCTTTCACTTTTTACCTTATAAAAGGCAATCTACATCAATTTGATGAATAGGAATCAAGAAATCACTGTATAACCTGCAGGAAATTACCACAAAGTTTTTGGAAAAATACTTGACAAAGATTAAAAACGTTTTATATGCGTAAGTCCTGATGATCGAGGCATTGATTTGCTCGATGACTACATTTTCAGGGTGAGCGGGAGGTACTGACCGCGCTCAATGGCGGTGCGCATATTACCTGTATATCCTACGTTATGTCGATGAGTGGCATATAGTACATACGTGTCAAAGACATAGTTGAATGTCCGAATAGCATATATATACAGGAAAATAAAGTAGGACATATTAATTCATCCACATATTCATAAGTGGGAGTAGATGAGTTAA
The DNA here is from genome assembly GCA_009872375.1 of Sminthurides bifidus. Lineage (NCBI taxonomy): Eukaryota > Metazoa > Arthropoda > Collembola > Symphypleona > Sminthurididae > Sminthurides > Sminthurides bifidus. Next base: position 13,903 of record VRMD01000383.1, read on the forward strand.
CGGTTAATCTGTTATCAGGATTATTTTGTAAGCGTAATTTTTGTTATTCCAAGCATTTCGTCCTTATTTGAACATGTGTTTTTTAAATTTCTTAAACCTGCAAGATTTTGATATCGGAATTTTACCCAGTGTTTGTGACTTCAAATAACTACATTCAATTTCAATGTCAATGATTTTGTTTTGATTCGTCCATATTTAGGAAGTTAGACACGAGCGTATGTAATGGGCTGGTTCACGCAGTTACCGTAGTTTAGTAGCAGTTAACCCATGATACTACCGAGTTCACACTACGTGCTAAAAGAAAAAATACTGGCCACTAAATATGTCGCTGTAATTTACCAATTATAGTTCTAATTTAATGGTGGACGATGAAGGTACATGTTCGGTAGCTAGCGATCAAGATTACGAGACGAATGCTTATGAAAAGATGACTTCAGTCTTATTGAGACTATGCCGCAGCCATTACAGCTATATCCTGTGAAAATCTGGTAAGTTGACATGTCATAAAACTTACAGCCTTAAAATGGCCACGAACGTGTGACCTCAGTTAGTTGAACTTTTATTGCAGATAACTGGGATACATTGAAGCAGCTGCGGTATTCTCTCTGCTTATAATTGACGTATTCCAGTTCCAAATTGCCTTCGACTTTCACAAGAAGCAGAAAAATATAGCCATGGAGGTAGATAATAGTGTTCCTGTCTTCACTTCATCCGAGCAGGAAGCTCATTACTGGAAACAGCGGGCTGAGTTTTTCCAAAAAAAGTAAGTGGTCAAAAATATTGATTTCCGCCAACTATATAAATATCAGTAGTTTCTTTATGGTCTGATACATTTTTTGCAACAGATATGAGGACCAGAAGGAGCAATTCGACGAGTTCGAAAAGTACTCGAAGGATATAGAATCGGAATTAGATTTAGAGCTAAAGCAATATGAGGCAAAAAATAAAGATCTGACTGCGACTTTACAAAGAGTGCTAGCTGAAAATGAAACACTGAAGGTAATAATGCAACCAGTAAGGTGAAATCAGACAACTTTGCCGCTGCTTAATTGCTATCATCCAGAAAATTATTGACGATGAACCTTGAAATTACAGCGCCAGAAGGAACAAATGAGTGCCGAGTACAACGCTCAGCTAACAGATCTAACTACCGAAATTACAAGTTGCAGGGCAACCTCTGATGAAGTAAACGCATATGTAAGAGAGCTAGAACAGAAAAATGATGATCTTGAACGCGCCAATAGGTGAGATATTTTTTAGAATTCTGTAGCTTGGACGCAGCCTGGCCCTTGCGTATCTAAACAAAAGTTTTTGATGGTTTGAGTAGAGCTGCTGTAGTTTCTATACAAGACTTCGAGACACGTCTCAACCACGCTATCGAAAGAAATGCCATCTTAGAGTCTGAACTTGATGAAACGGAAACTTTAAGAGAAATGGTTCAGCGTTTGAAAGACGAAACAAAAGGTATGAGGAAACAAGTACTGTAACGTAAAGCATTTATCGTAGGTGGTCCAGTCGTGTGTGTTATAAAAGTGTATATTACATACAGATCTAGAAGGTGAACTTGTTCGAAGAAGAGCGGGAGGCAGTATAACGCCGTCGAGTACTCCAGAAACGAGAGATTTGTACAGAGCAACTGGTGATCCTAAATTGTGCCGTCCAAGCCCCTTGACCGTCGTTCACGACCTGCTGCGGAAAGTGGGTGTGTTGGAAACTAAAATCGTATCTTTTAACAAGGACCATAGTTTACGGAGAACATTACATAAAGAATTTGACATGTAAATCGCACGTCATGCCAGGAAGTCGGTAAGGTGTTAAATTAAGAGTTAGATGCGTACATCAAGTACCAGTGGTTGCTCATAGTTCAAGTTTGATACAGCAAGTAAATCTACTGACGAGAATTTTTGAAACGAATAGCAGCGTAAGGGAAAGTTTCGCAATGTTAGAAGAAAGAGATTTTGAGAATCCTGATTTGTTTCAGTATGTTGTTTTTCGGAATCAGAGTATTTAACCGGCGTTCTAGTCCTATTATGCTGAGTTTGGTTCTGCTTCAATTTCTTTTAAGGACACTAACGCGGGCAAATGCTCGCAGAAAGAACTGGCTCCAGAAATCAAGTTTGACTCGATTTTTTTCCGAGCAGTGCGATCGTCTGCCATGAAAGGCTTAACCAGTAATATTATGACTCTCAGTCTATTTAAAAACTAAGATTGTGCAAGATAAAAAATTTTGTATGTTGTGAAAATTACGCAGAGTGCGACTTGTAATAGCACGTCACAATCAGAGCTCGAAGTTGCAATACGCATAGAGATTTTAATTTAGCGTGCCTTAATTGAATGGAAAGACTTTCAAAGCGATGGTAATCATGTGCCTGCAGTGCAAATTGGTGAACTGAGCTTTATACAGGATTCAAAAAAATGTTTATCTGCAAAGAGGTTAAGAATACTCAAAATGTAAATGATTTTTTCCATGACAATACCCTTGGAGGGATGCATAGAAAGGCTTGTTGTAGCAATCTTGGAACCTTGCTGAAATCAGCTGAACTTTTTCGTATTGTGTGCTGTTGTATATTCAAAAAAGGTTATGTCCAGCCAGTAGCCGAATCTCAAAACATTTTTAGTTCCTGACCACAAGTAATATGTTATAGATTGTAATTATAATCCAAATCAATGAGTAGAATTTATTTTGTTACATTTTCGCAAGTATTACCCCGCAGAAATCGAAATGTTACTTTACAGTGAAAAACTTCCAGTTTTACAAGCAAGTTCTCTGAGAGAGGTAGTTCTTATATAACCGTTGTAATTGAAGAAAAGTCAGTAGAGACGTTGTTTGTATAGCACCCTCATGTTAAAAAAGTATGTGCTCAGAACACTGCAGATATTTATCTGCATCTTGTTAATCTTTTATTTTAGATAGTCAGTTCTGTAGCTAAGCAATCGTCTTCCTTTGGCCCTTAGTAATGCATGAAAGAACTGAAACAAGTTAATAAATTCATGATAATATTCGTAATACCGAAACTAATGTTCCAACGTGAAAATTTATTTTTGAACTTGACATTGAAATTCTAGTGTAAGTTTAAATCACTCGCTCTTGAAGAAACGCAGCTTATCTCATGGACAAGCAATGAAGCTAATTTTTCGCCAGGAAAAGCAATCGATCTTATACCACGTCACAAAATAGCGAATTAACTTTGGCAGCTGGTGCGATTGCAGGTTCTTTGTCCATGCAAACCTATCATTTTTTTTTAAATCAAACCATCCTTTAAAAATGCTCCGAGCTAAAAGAATTTTTCTGATAATTTAGCATCATGACCTTTATCTATTCGATTAAGTTTGGACGTCAAGGGAAACTTACAGTTAGAATGGTAATCCTTATAATCCTAGACATTTAAATCTTGAGAAATTATGTCATGGTTATCTTGGCATTTTTACAATCCCCGTTGAGTTATAATGCATTGTTCAAAACATAGTCTTATCTGGACGTGTTTTACCCACGCCACCCGTTTTCATCGAACATGCAGCGGGGTTTGCAACTGAACAGCTAATGGAAGTCTTCAAATCTATCATTGCCGATTATCTCATTCATTAATTTGCGTTCAATTATCGTATCTTTCATCCAGCATGACTTTAGCACTTATTCAGACGAAGGTGTGGATTTAGTCGACCCGATTGGATTGTAGATCCTGGTCACAGGGCTATATAAAAAGCTTTAGCAAGACAAAAAGATTCAGTTCTTATACTGTAAATTGGTTTGCTGCTTGTTAGTTAATCTAAACACTACACCCTCTGTTCAAAATGTTGAAGCTCGTCTGCTTTGCGCTCCTCATCTCGTACGCTGCTGCTGGGCTGGTCGACTCGACCAGTTGCGGTAAGAAACGTTTTTAGTGTAATTCATGTGAGCCTTGGAAAAATAAGTTCATAAAGAAAGTACGCATATTATTACAGGTGGATCGGCAACTTTCACTGAAGCTTCTATCGAAGGATGCAGCGGCTCCGCCCTATGTGAAGTTTACAGACAAAGACCGACGGAAATCCAAGTCAAGTTCACCACCAGTAAGTTTATATTAAATTAATGATGAAAACTATATTAATTAATGGTCCTTAATGGAATGAAGATAAAATCTGATTTTTGTGCAGGCAAACCCATCAACTCTGCTTTTTATGAAATCGTTGCAAGATACCTCGGTAAGATCCCTTACAAAGTTAGTTAAGTATAAGTTTACAAAACAATCAGAGGGTTAACGAATTTCCTTGTTCCCATCCAGGATTCGACATTAGCATCACAAGCAAAGATGGCTGCGAAGGACTCAACGGATGCCCTCAACCAGCCGGTGATACCGTTCACACTCACATCATGAACTTGTCCACACAAGCCCCTGCAGTCACTGCTGATGCCCGTGTTGAAATCTACGGAGACAACAACGAGCTCCTTATTTGCCGAACCCTAAGAGTTAAGATCAACTAAGAGGGCTAAACGATTCAACAATGAGCATCACCGCCATTTTGTACAAGTTGGACTTTCACTTTTCTCTCGGATTTGTAAAGTATACTTTTTCGACAAAAATGCTCTTGACATCTTCATCTTCTAAATAAAAACATCATTTTTCAGTATCTGTAACATGACCGCATTTGACTTGGAATTTCTATTCTTTTCTTTTCCCCATTTGTATGTACGACTAGCTGTAACTATCAGGATTTAAGCGTAAACAGGAAAAAGAATTTTGTAGCAGAGCTTTATTACGATTAATTTAAATCCTCAACTAGCAATAACCCTACGCAAGCTTTCGCCTGTGGTCATAACCTTCACTACACTAACATTTTTAACGATCACAGCTTGTATGTACAGAGTAATTTGAAAATCAGTGACACAACTGGACGGAATATTTTACAATTTGGTACACCATGTCTTATTAAGGCGAAACTTGTATCCGAAATTCTGCAAATGGCTGCATTAGACGACGACGAAGAGAAAACAATTCCATTGATTTCCTAGTATAAAAACGTTTCAGTTTCAATTGACAGCGCCTATGAGTTCCACCTCTTTGAAATCCAGCGCTAATGTCATTAGGTGACAGGGAGACTCTCAGCCTTCAGTAATAATACAGTCCACAAACGGTCCCAACACAAAAGATAGCATCCTGTGAATTTTTGGAACGAATCGACATTAAAATCACGAATCTTAGTAAAGAATTGTACAATGGACGAGAAAGCAGGATCGCTTCAGCTCACCGTCATATAGGTATATGTGGCATAAAGATCTGTGTCTGCATCCCAAAGACAGCGCATCCCGATATGGATTCCACCTCCAATTTGCTCGCCCAAAACCACACTGGAAACTAACTTGTACCTTGGATAGTTAAGTTGCCTTACTCGAACGTTGATCATTCTGGCCATTTCATTCACCCACTTGGGTGCCTCATCCGGTTCGTACGTTTTTCCTTGAAGAAATTCTCGCAGCACGCTTTCTATAGCTTCCTGCACGCTTGCCTGGTGAAACTTTTCCGTAAACTTGGGTCGCATTTGAAAGTCTTTGGAAGGATCGGATTCGAAAAGCGTCCCCGAGGCATTATAACTGTTCAAGTTAAAGTTAACACTGCTTTCTTGACTCTTTTCTCTCTCCGTGCTCGATCGACTATTTGCTATCTCGCCCATCATGATTCCACAAAACTTTTTCACGAAATCACACCTAATTTGCACTTTTACAGAGAAAAGTCTTCCAATGGGAGCACGATGCAACTTTTTCCTCTCGCCGAATACTCTCACAGGACAAAAAAACAAAGTTTTTTCATAGTAAACCACCTACAAGCTCTTCTCAGACCTTGGATTGCGTCGTGACTCTGGAGAATCTGTGAAACGTTTGCGAGATGATTCTTGCATTCACAGAGCTTTCACCGGATGGAAATTGGCACGGATTTCGTGCAAGGGAGTTGGAGCGCGAATTATTAATACAATAGAAATGGCTGCATACTCTGTCAAAACAAGAGTAGGAGAGGCCGGAGAAAGGTGCAACTGTTCTGGTTTTATTGTCGTCGTGACTTGAATTCAAAAATTCGATAACACCACCTGATCAGAGCCAAGATAAGAAATGAGGTTCAATAATAACAGGTACTAGGTCGGCAGCTACCAGATGAAACAATTTCCCTCCTTCGCCACGTATATACCTATAAAATTCTCATGTCTCCTTTGTCCAGTTTACTTACAGATATATAGGTTTTGTCCAAAAGTTGTGTTCCAACGGCTCCTTTTCGTTCCTAGCTATTGATCCGTTTAATCAATATTTCAATCAATAACAAGCCTAAGTTGCACCATTTCTCAACTACTGTCAAACACCTGTATCTTATAAATTCATCCCCTGCTCATGCACTTTCCTCGTTACCCAATTACCGTCCCTTCAGCATTATTTCTTTTGTCCGCCTTCTTCAACCATGACCCTCCGTTCCTACCGACAGCGATAAGCTTCAACCTTTCCTTACACAACTTCTTGCATGCTGAATTCAGCTTCAGCATAAGATCCTGAAACCTTTCACTAGTAAATGTCTACAAGAAATATAAATTTCGTTATCACGACACTAATCTCCAACAGGCCTGCTTTTGGAAGATTGCAACTCTCATTTGTATTCCACTTTACATACGAGCGTTCTATAAAAGTCCTGATTGTCAATCGGAGTGGACCAAATAATAACACACTTGAGCTTGAGCGGTGCAAACTAAATTGGCTCTAATGAAGTGGACTTTGGGCCATAACTGCGGTATTATTAGAACACATTCTGATCAAATCTTTCTCGTAGCCTGGAGAAGACAAGCTTTCGCCTACGTTATTGTCCTTGGCATTATTCGTAATTGGATACGGCGCTTGTTGGAATCATCACCTAGTTCCAGAACCCAAAAAGTCCCATTTTACTACGAGTTACTAAACTATTGACTATTGCAGACATTGGTTCTTTCCTGATAATAATTACCACGCGGTCAATTTCGGAGGATAGTGCTGCTGAATTATTCATAAATGTCAAAAATACTTTCCTGATAATTGGATACGGCGCTTGTTGGAATCATCACCTAGTTCCAGAACCCAAAAAGTCCCATTTTACTATGAGTTACTAAACTATTGACTATTGCAGACATTGGTTCTTTCCTGATAATAATTACCACGCGGTCAATTTCGGAGGATAGTGCTGCTGAATTATTCATAAATGTCAAAAATACTTTCGTGTTTCCTTCACCTGCTACACTTAGTTAGGTAGCTTTTACTGTGGCGAAGCTAGAGGATGCAATGACGACTTTGCTCAGTGCCATAAGATGTTGGGAAATGCGTATTGTTAGGATTAACTCATATGTAAGTAATCCTTCAACTAAAGGGCTTTGCATTAAAAAACCAAAATAAGCACAGCGAGATTGTTGCCGATCGACAGCTGCAATCTGAAATAGGCAGCAACCGATACATGAACAAGTGTCTGACGAGGGAGTAACAGCTAAACTTGAGGCATGGTAGCCAACATAATGAGAATGTAAATAAATTATAGTACTCGGACAATTTTTGATTTCATGATGAACGCGGCCGTTATGATTGTTATGCCACCAAGTTTATTCCGTGGCTTCAACTATACTCTTAGAGCTAATTCAGTGGCTGAGTTCATATTTGAAACGATTAGGAATGATAATGAAGGGTATCTCCACGAAAGATCATCATCAATCAGGGGTAAAAAAGTCGTTTGATCCCGGAGAAAGCAGAGCAAGATAAACATGCACTTAGCACGATACATGTGATAGCTGGTGAGATGGTTGTGCGAGGGAGCCAGAGGTCTGCATCCGAGACTCCGGGAGGCGTACCACCCCTGGGCAGTAATGGCGAACAAGTTGTAGCCCAACAAGGGGATTACGAGATGGTGGGAGATTACGACGGAGAAAGAGATATTTTAGTGACGGTTTGTTGGTAAGAGAAAGGCGTTTAGTGAGAATGATGCCGATAAGTGGTTTCGAGCTATCAGGTTTCGCGCTGGATCTGTGCGTACCACCTGAGTATGTAAGTGAAAGGAAGTTTTACTTTCTCCGAGCTCCCGCTCCGTCCAAGTCGTGTAGTCAAGAAGGAAGAAAAGCCGTGAGGGGGATCGCGAGAAAGACAAGCGGCGAGCATGAATTTTACCAGGATTGTGTCAAGTCAGCAGTGAGGGAGACGGCGACTCTCATTTGATAAAAGTCTCTACCGGAGGGGACCGAGAATAAAAGTTGAGGGGGCGGCCTGTTAGAGCTGATTTCTGGTATCTATAAACAAATTTAGTGGTCGGAGATTGTAGGAACACGTAAGAACGCAAGAGTACACAGGGAAAGGTTTAAGCAACTGCGCAATCTACCACTACTCCATCAAGATTTCATAAAGTTTTAGGCAAATTCTCTTCTTCCCCGTCCTTGTCCGCACCTCTCCTCTCCTCGGTGCCCTTTTCTGGGAGTTAAATAGAGGGCATAAAGGAGCCACTTAAGTGGTGGAAAATTCCTCTCATTTTCCCCTCGAACAACACATGAGATTCGGTCGGATTGCTGCTCATGGAAAAATTGAATACGTTATGCATTTCCTCTCTCACCAGCTCTCTTCCCCCTAAAAAGCAGAATGTGTGCACCTAATCTTTTTATCAGTCAGCAACCGACTTTCACCCATCACCCGGTCCCCATAGCTTCTTCACATCCCAACTTTAGCTGCGTCCAAGTTGTCCATGCGTTGTCGTAAGATGGACGTTTCGTCACCTCCGAACCGTCTGCTTTGTTTAACAAATTAGTATAATATCACTTACCTCTTTTTGTCATCCGCCGTTGGAGACGCCAGCATGCGGGATTAATTCTGTACAATCATTTTCTCAAGGATGCACCATCAAGAAGATGATAGGGGAGGCATGGCATGATCCAAAGCCCAATTAGCACTTTTAGGCTTCCCGTGAAATGGGTCGACTTCGCACTTGGTTACCTCCAGATGGGAGCTACAAGGGCTACATATAAACTCATTAGCTCTCACTTTGGCTCAGATTTGGATTCACGGGAGCCGGAAATCGGATGAATACCATGGAAATGATGTCATATAGAATATTTCGCCTCTCACCCACAATCACAATACGTGGGTGAAAAGCTTTCCCCGGGTGTTCTCAATTCGGCACATTTACCCACTTCCCTGACACCTAAAGCCAATGGAATTTTGCTAATGGGTTATAAAAGAGTGCTGCAGCCTTTTCGTATCCAAGAACATAACCTCTCCCCCATTCGTCTACAACGTCTCTTTTTTTGCGGCTCTTTCCACCAACTTTCTCACGTCATGCACCATCATACATGTGCATCACCTTCTCACAGAAGAGACAAGCCGTCAGCAGGATGAATGCTTGCAAGTTGTACAAATAACAAGTCGGGCCATGGCCTAACTTTAGCTTATCCGGCTAGCATCTTTTGATGCCAGCCTTTTGGAACCGGTAGCCGAGGCATGACGACACCTTAATTGGTGCACGGATACTAGACTTGTTTCCGTTCCTCTTGCTTTTCTGGCTCTACAATTTCTCACCCAAGGACAAGCATAATTCCTTGCTCTGGCCACAAGCAGAGTGCATAAACATTAGCATAGCTATCGAGAAAAATATCTTGTTGTACTACTTATACGATGACTTGGGAACCGACTAGAATAAACGGAGTGAAGGATTTAAAACTGCGTCGTAAAGTCTCCGAGCCAGGCTTGCAGTGATGCAGACGGAGTAGTTGGGTGTGAGGAAGAGCGGCCGGATATAGGATTTCCTTCAAAGGACTGACTGAGCAGGAACTATCAGTTGATTTGGCAGATGTTAAGCGTTTTCATATCCAATCCGTTGATTCCATTTACGTTGATCTGGTTTAGGGGAATTTGGGAAAGGTTGTCAAGTGGCTGGCTGGCAGGCAGGGCAGGCAGGCGGCGGAGATGAGCATGAAGCTGCGGAAGGTGGTAAATCATATCATCCTGGATCGCCACGTTCCTCCAGTTTGCCCTCGTGCATAAAACAAACATATTCTTTCTCAGCTAACGTATGTTGCCGTGGCAGAACTGCTACCTTTCAGCAGGCATTTGTGTGTGGGCAACTAGTCGGAAATTTTCAATCTTGCGCCCTGACTTCCTTTAAACGACTTGAATGTAACATGTATACGCGATTCCAGAAATTTCCCTTACATCAGCAGCTCTCTTTTCTTTCTCTGTCTCTCTCTCTCTCTCTGGCACTATTAGTTACATACATACCTCCATATCACGTAAGCCAAATGAGAGTTGGGAGAGAAAGAGTAAGTTGTTGCATACCATGGACATACATGTCGGTCGCGAATCCTTCCTTTCCTCGATCGCTTTCCCTCTCTCCCGGGTTCTAGCAGTATACATTGAGTGTATATAGCCGAAGCGTGCTTGACGGAGAGAAATTCGGACGGAATCCCGCCCAGTATTCGTAATAAGCTTACATGTGGCAAGAGGGCACCTAGTCACGGGTTATTTCCAGGGGACAGGATCATATGAATGATAGGTGTGCTCTGTGATCTGTGCAGATAATGGAGGAGACTCTCAATGGTTCATTTTATATCCGAGGAGAGATGAACAAGAGAGAGAGAGAGAGAGACGTAATGCATCTCCCATAGTTACACACACTTTCCGCGAGGTGTCTTTTCAATTCGGCCACTTGCAAAGGCTGAAAAAGCCTTTGTGTGCATAAAATCCTGCTGGAAACTTGTTTTCAGCCCTAACTCCCCGCTTGATAAAGTGCGGACGGACGGATTGCCACCAGGCCAGGCTCCTTGTTATGGTCTGCCATCGGTCGGATGTGCATGATTCTGTCGTTGGGGAAGGCAAAAATGGAAGGAGAAAAGCGTTTCGTACTCCTCTTCCTGACGTGACATACAGTGCATGCACCCTAAAAGCGCGGATCTGCTGACAGGGAGAAACTTTATAACACACGGAGAGAACATGGCATGCAAAGGCACGAGGGTAGTTGCGAGCACTGCCCGCAGTCCTCACTTTTGTATATAGTACGTGTTTCTCAAAAGTTATTTTCCCTTGAAAACATCGCAAGAATAAACGAGAGCGAAACGAATTAGAGAGAGAGAGAGAGACTCACAGCAGGGAGAAGCTAAGGAGAATTTCCCTTATCTTCTTTGGAATCTTAGAGGGAGAAAAACAGTTCGGGATTATGCATTTCTCCCTCCCTCCATGGCCACGCAACACTTACAGACAGATTCTTCTATATCTATGTAATACGTACTTTTCGCTCCAAGGAAAATCCTCAAACCCTTGAGTGCGACCAAGAAGCCTGGCTTTTGTGTACTCGTTGAGCTGATTGCTTCTAAAAAGCGGGGAGGGAGAGCTCGCAGTTCCATTCCATACATGTTTTGTTATGCTGTAAACGTGGTGTTACCAGCTCAATTCTCCGGCACACATTACCTTATGATGCAGTATAATAATACGCAACAAGATTCTTCCCTCCGCCGCTGCCGCCGCTCATCTTCTCAGGGAATTTTCCTACATTTCACCTTATTGCATTGTATTGCCCAATAGTCTACTACTACTCCTCTTCCATTCGATAGCCGCAGTCCGCGCCAACGAGAGTCAACGAGGGTCACTTTATTTACAACCACTGCCACACGGCTAGCACACACATACTGCATACTCTGATAACAATTGAAAAGTACGCACCCGCTTATTCCACAAGGACTCACTCACAGTGCTGTGCATTCGGGACGTGGTGAAAGACTTTTCAAGCTGTAAGAACACACTGCTCATTCATCCCATTCATTTCGTCAATCTCATTTTGTCATTATTAGTGTGAAGACGTGACGTGCCATGTGCCGTGCAGTACTGTTATCTCCGACAAAGTGACTGTGTATCAGTTACTATCCCTTCCTTGTACAAAAGACAACAGCAGCCTCACTTCCTCATCGTCGCTTGTCAACAAGAATCACAGCAAAAATAAACAATAGAAAGTGTACCAACAATTACAAACTCCACTCCAATTAATTAATCAGCAACTCCTACGACTCGTCAACTGTCCCCTTTGGATTCCATTGCGACGCTCTCTTCCTCTCAAGTAGTCCATGTCGTAAACAATCGTATCATGTAGCCAAATAATAAAGCAACCACCTCCCAAGTGAGAACTACCAGTTGCAGCATAGCCCTGATGCACTTTTGCAAACATGTGCCAAAAGCCAAAGTGTGCACAGGCTAATACTCACTGAGGCTACGGATGAATAGCAGTGATACATTCTCTCTTTCCCACTTGCAAATCTCCAAGAGGGCACATCCAAAGAGCATTATTTGCCACAGCTTATTCTCTGTCTGTTAGAGTGCACGCCATCAAATCTCTCGCAACGCGCAACAAAGCTAATTTTATACGCTGCACACTCAAGTCCACCAGTAGGACGAGCATTCCCTCATTACCTCTACCTTTATATCAGCTTACGTACAGTAGTGTACTTATCTTGAGCAGGAAGTCGGGATTTGCGAGGGGAAAGAAAGTGCAACGGAGTTAGCAGAGTTTGCACTCAAGTGTCGCGAAATTGCGAGCAAAATCAAATCTTGCATTTATTACTCCCTCCTCCCTCCCTCTCTCTGTGTATCTGTCCTTCCTCACTCATACTGTGAATTGGTTAACTTGTAACTCAATTAGAGTGCGTACTCCTTTACACTCTGGGAGTAAAGCAGGGTGTAGCAACAGTTAATTTTATGGTGCAGGTCAATTTTATCAGAGTTATAAGTGCATAAAGAGCTACTAGTTAAGTTAACGAACACACCGCTGCGCTCTGTGTTTTGCAACACACTGACCTACACGCTGTGCAACCGCCAGAAGAAATTACACTGCATTTACATTCAAGTCTCACAGGATGTGTCAGCTGACTTGCAAACAAGATTATGGTCATCGTAATCAATAATTATCTTTTGCATTTTCCCATCTTGTCACCAGTTGAGAGAGAGGATAAGCATTTAATCCTGGACAAATAATAATAAACACAGTAATATTACCCCACGAATTAAGTTTAAATGCAAAAAGTGCAGTTGTGTTGTGAATTAACGCGGGATTCTCATTCGCAATCTGGATTATTAATTGCGTGTGCCCTTGAATTGAACGGTTCTGGTCCGCTGAGAAACCGTGTCGGATCTTTATCTTGTGACTGGTGCTCTTCCTGTGCTGCATCCTTATTTTTGTTTTTGTAACGAATGCGGTCTGATACATTCGAATCATCCATGCCTATAACTTTTCCCTTTCAGTATCACTTGTTGTGATTCCAAACCGCAGTTATCTTATGGTAACGAAGCTTTTCCAACAATCGTGTTAATCTTCAGGAATTCGAATTCGTCAGCTGTTCCAGTGACAAAGGTAAATATTTATGCTGAAACTGATTCCTTCATGTTCTTTTTTAGCTCCGTATGCTGTGACGATCCAAGTATTATGTACTTTGATAAATGTAATTGTGTGTCAATTGCTAGTTTTGGGTAGAGCATGTTCCTCGCTTATGTACACATTGTAGGTGTTTCCCCGTATCCTGATAATGATAACTTGGTTCCTCATTGTTGTCATTAGGGCTTCACGGACTGCATGTTTAACACTAGTTTACATAAGTTGACAAACTCAGTCATAGGAATGTAAATGGTTATCAAAGTAATCATATAGTCTTTCTACTGATACATGTGTATACAGCGGGTACAATCCAATCAAGTTATTTGTTTTTATGCATAAGGGGCGATTGAAAAAATTTCAGTTATTAACAGGGTCAACTCTATAGGCATCGTTTAGCTTTCTTCCTTGTGCGGTGGGATATGCTTATGTTTTCAATGAAATGTCTCGTACAACCTTGATTTGTCATCTATGTTACCATTATCAATAGTAGGCAGTAGCGGCTAGCACGATTGGTGAAGAAAACAACCGTGTTTTGCTTTTAATCGATAAGAAAATAATGTAAAGATCTACGATTAAATATTTCCAATTGGTTTTTACAGGAACTTCTGGAGTTAGTGGTTATGAGGGAAAAAAGAACCTGAACGGAACCATACCCCGTATGTTGGATAAGAAAGTTTGCTAGTGAAATGAAGTGTTTGTCT
>VRMD01000384.1:0-27966 GCA_009872375.1 Sminthurides bifidus
GAATGGCTGTTTCTTAGTCCATTCTAGTTTCCTAGGTGCCAGCGCGTGTGCTCAACGACAGAGCTGAGCTAGCTCTTAATTTGTGTTTCTGTTCCGTATGAAATTTACTTTACGGATATACAGTGTGTCCAAAGTAATCGGTCGTTCTAGCTGTTATTACCAGGAGTTAATGCTCCCCTTCTAGGCTTGCGTTGCCTCTTATGGCGGAACAGGTAAAAATGTACAAGTGCCCTACGGGCTTCATGGGGTTGCGCTAATCAAGCGGGTTACAAAGTTTGAATGGCCGACCAAGTGCTCAGAAGCTGCCGAGTACCTGGTTCACTATCCAAGCTTTGTAACCCGCCTAAGTAGCGCAACCCCATGAAGCCCTTAAAACACGCCTAGTAAGGGAGTTTTTACTCCTCGTGAAACAGCTAGAACGACCGATTACTTTGGACACACTGTAGAAGAGGACAAATATTAAGAGAAAAGTTTTACCTTGTTGACCATGTATTCGTGCCTGTCTTTCTCAGACCAGCATTTCGTTTTTAGCAGAATGTGTGTCACTTTGTCTGCGTTTATGTATGTTCGCCCGAATAATCCATCTCTTGTACCACAGCAGATCGCAGTCACAGTTGAGAGGATTTCCTGTTAAAAGAAAAGTTCCGGTTCTCATTAATGCTACTCAAAGACACATTCTTGTCTCTCAGTTCAGTTATGGATATGACACCGTACTGGTCAAAGTAAAAGTATTCCATGACCAGATACCCGCAGGGATGAGCTTTAAAACAAACAACTGGTAATGTTGTCAGCAGTATGTTGCGGTACGGGTTTACTTCTTACTTACTAATTTCTACTTTTTCGGTTTTATGAAAGTTCGTAGGGAAACGAAAATCTAGAGCCCTTTAGCTAATCTTACCGTGGACGTCAATGACTTGTACAGTTTCAACAATCGATTGAAATACATCCTTCGGTACATGCTTAATCTTGTTGGTTCCTAAAGACAGCGTCTCCAAGGAATGCATGTCTGAAAATACTTGCATGGGCAATGTATCAATTCTGAAAGAGAAATAATGAATATATATGTTTATAGTACTCGAGGAAGAAGACCGATGTTACTGGAAATATCGGCTTGTTGGAGGATCTAGGAGTGGATGATGGAGTTTCGGGAAAAACGAAGTTGCTCATTAGACTAGTGCTTCATATGTTCAAAAGAACTGTACTAGAATTGCTAATCCAGTAAAAGCCCTTCATCTAAGCTCTAATATGTATAAGCACGTAAACCTATCATTAGGAGGGCAAAGGAAAAGGCAATGGCATGCAGTATAACGCGATTTCGTTAATGAAATTACGATCATGAGATCAAGCATGAGTTGATATTGATAAATAGTTTGCATTAGCAGACATAAGATATTCTGGGTCAGTGAGGAGGTAACGCAATCGACCGTGCGTGACAAATTGGAGTATAATCTCTATGATTACGTCATACAGTAGCAGTAACAAAGCATGAGCAACTTCAGAAGACTGGCTAACTCTGGAGAAATATGGAATGGTCAATGGTCGTACAGTCATTGCGTAATGGATGCGATGAAACTGTGGCACAAAATATTATGATAGAAAGGTTGTACTTGTGCACACAGGCGTACAGATGTTTGCTGGCTTTGTTCTCTCATATGTATATTGCAAGTTTTGAAGCCTAAATATTTTGCTTATGCAGCTCAGGGGAGCCAGGTTGAGTAACACAAGAAGTTACTTACAAATTGTTCTCAAGGTGAAGATACTTGATCGTACTTCCGAATCCATCGAAAGCATCTTCGTCCAAAGAAGTGATGTTATTATACTTGACGTCGAATTCTCGTAGCTTGTGCATCCTGCGAAGTGCTGTTGTTGGAATTTCGCGAATAATGTTGTGACCCAACTTTAGCCATTCCAGAGTTTCTGCAAAAATTAGAAGGAGGAATTTGTTTCAAAGCCGTTTAAATCATTACACAGGATGATATTATACGGCAAAAGTAGAAAAAGCTGGAAGAAATCCTGAGTTTAGAAAGCGACTCGCGTGCCTTGCACATTTTAAAGCAGGGACAAGAGATGAGCTCCCAATGCAGCTATCACCTCCTCTCCTTGTAAAATTTCTTACCGACGCGTTGTTCGCGTAAGCTGCCGTATTAATTTGTGCAAAATTGAAGTAGTTTGAATAAGAAATATTATGACCATCACTTTACCTTCAAGACCGCTGAAAGCTTTATCGTCAATGCGAAAGATTTTGTTTCCTTCGAGATCTAAAGAGCTCATACGAGGCAGAGATCGAAATACATGGGCACCAAGTTCCGTGATCTGGTTGTGGGCTAGCTTCAGTGAGTCCAAATGAGATAAACCTGTGCAGAATTTAAATGTTGTATGAAAGGCGATATGAATTGGATCCCATGTTCACGTTAGCCGTCGTACTAATTTTGATATCGAGATAACTGTTCTCGCTTCTAAGTAAGATAACTGTGGAGATCTCGCTCCTATTAGTGTTGATGATTGTTAACTGGTGGTATGGTGTACTTCGCAACACCCGTGCTGAAGTAGATTTTTGTAGAAACAAGCAACGACCTTGTTGGTACAAATTAACTCTTGCGTAAAGGTATACGAGGAACGTTTTGCCGTCTATTGGATAACTAAGTCTATGGATACGTTTTCAAGGATTTGCAATGCCTTGAAGCAAGGTAAAGAGGCAAACGAGAACGAAAAATTGAGGTCCAACTGTAGAAGTTAGACAGATGGTACACCTACCCGTAAAGTCCGACTCTTTGATGGTTTTTATCTGGTTTTCTTGCAGCTGTAGACTGGTCAAATTTGGGAGTTTTGTAACCGATCGGGTTGGTACTTCTTGCAACCTGTTGTGGCCCAAGTTCAGATCCAGTAACGTGCTGCAATAAGTATACGTATTTCGTTAGTTACATAAGCTGAATTTCACCGTGCAATTGACTTTTGGAAATAGTGGCCAAAAAATAACTTCAACAAGACTATTGCAAAGTAGAAAATGCTGTCAACGTTTCCAAAAGAGTGAGTAGATGGTCGCTACCAAAGAAGCAAGTATGGAAGAGCTGGAAGGAGTTGTTAAACTCTTTGAATGAACAGTTATGTGTAGAGTGCAGATTTTCAATCCACTAGCTACCATGACTGTCGGTAGCGGTAGGGAGACTATTGGTGAAGCAGAAAACCGCGGCGTAGAATTGATTGGGTTCAGAGTAGCAGCGGGACATAAGTTTTGTACAGTTGGAGATACCTAATAGCGTCACTTGAAGATGAAATGGTATGTGATGCAGGAAATTGCAATTTTATGCTACAGTACGCTAATCCAGATTTGAAGCTTACTTACTTTTCGACGCCGCGGAATGCGTTGTCATCTATGGAAGAGATGGCATTTCCATACAGCGATAAACGCTCCAAGGCCTGCATTCCCTCAAAAGATCTTGGCCCGACGCTAGTAATGCGATTTTGCGGCAGTGTGAGCTGACGAGTGAGGGTTAATGTGGAAAGCGCTTTGGTAGGAATTTTCTCTATCATATTTTGAATCAAGTCCAGAATTTCCAGCTTTGTGGCTAAAGCCGTTAGAGATGTGGGTTCCAACACAGCTAGATTTGTCCTCATAATTACCAAATGGCGAATATCCATTCCTAAAACACGGAATCCAATACTTTAAGCCTTGATACAAGAGTGAGGAAGGGTGTTCAGTTTGAAACATTCTCTCTAATCCCTCTAGCCTTTGCCCAACTTCAAAGAGCGTTAGCGCTGCCAAGGGACGGCATCAATCAAGAACAAGCTATGGCAGATAAGTTATTTAATTCCCCACAGATTCGCAAACACTTCGAGCTTTTCTGTAGTCACGATAACTATGGAACAACAGATACTCAAGAGACCCTCTAACGCATTTGCGATGGTTCCCCTATAAAACTTTTGAATCTCCTCGCTTTAAAGATACAACATGCTTAAAAAAACATACGAGAATGAACCGGCTTCCATCTTTGTGAAAGTTACAAATGTCGACAGATTCGAGAAGTTAGCAGATTTAATGGGCTACATGTGGGAGACGTAAGTAGGTGGAACAGGGAATGCATTTTTCAACTTACCCATAAATATATGGTCTGGGAGCCTCGGCATATCGTTTGTACGGAAAGTGATGTAGTTAATGACGACACCATGATCCTTTTTGAATTCGTTCATCACGGGAACAATTTTATCCTTGTTCGTCTCCTCGCATATTATCACCAAACCTTTGGATTTGACACTACATTTGCACGGATCTATTTTCTTCGGACACAAGTGTCGAGCTGAGGCATTTTCTATCAGCAGCAGCGCTGACAGAAGAAGAACGAAGTATCCACCTTCTCCCAACATTCTATTCCATGCACACCGAATCGGGGGTGACGGTGCAAAAGTTCCTATGGTAGGTTTCAGCAGTCCGATGAGTCGTGCTTCCGTTTTCGGATTCACATCTAGAAAATAATAAGTTTGATCATGAACTAGGTGAACATACATAATACGCAGGTGTGCGAAAAAGCGAAACATTGCAATTGGGATCGATCCCTTTCAAGACGAAACGTTTCAAGCCATGTCAGAGCTTCATCCTGAATCAAGGTGGTCGGAAACTTCGGGGATGCAACAATATGAACCTATGAAAGCTAAAATTCTGTTTTGATTCTCAAAATTACTCTTTCTTACTCTGGCAAGAGCGGAAAAGGTCTTTTAGGAAAAACATGATTCGGGAAGATTCGGACAATTTAAAATGATTCCCTGGCCGGGGGCAAAATCTTGAATGCGAAACACGTTTAGTGGCTGATGAGAAGCCGTTACACAAACGGAATTACTACGAGGCTCGGTTTCCAGCTCCGTGGCATCATGCTCATGATTGGTACATGTTTCACCGCTGTACCCGCAATGGCACCGGAGCATAAGCCCATGTATGAAAGACAGATTTTGATGACTCTACCCTTTCCTGCTTATCCCAACTTAAGTTTACCGACCTACACGGTTTGGATTCAGATTGAAAATGAAACTGAGGAATGGTCGAACCACATAAAATGTAACAAGTTTTGAAGTAAAACGCAAGATTTGTGTTTTCCAATTTCAGCAAGATTCTATCCCAATAAATACGGCGAATCAAATGATATTAGCCGTAGTAATGATAAATATGCTGCTATTCTGATTTCTCAGCTAGCAATTGGTGCATATTGTAAAAGATAGGCTGAACAAAATGGCGCTTTTCAAAGGGGGAAAAACCTTGAACTTGATCTCGTGTTTTTGATAGTATTATAGTGTCAAAAAGGGAAAAAGGTAAAAGCAGTGAATGGAACAGAAGTTGAAATTGGATGCCTGAAAAAGTGATAGCCGAGTCGAGTCCGAGAAGTTGAAACGCTGAACAAGTAAAAGAGTAAAAGAGGGCTCTGTTGCATGCCAACTCATGCTCTGCTGTGAAAAAGAAACGGAGCGTCATACGCATATGAAGGACTACCAGTGAAAATGAGGTGCTGCCAAGGCATGGTGTTGAACTTTCCGCCTAAACGCACGAATAGTAAACGAAAACGGAGGGATCGAATCCCTTTTTCACTCAAAAGTGCCAAATTTCTAAACATGCAGATTGAAAAAACAGAACCTGCTGTGAGCGTAATTTACTTGATCGGAGATGAAAAGTTCCTGGCTTACAAGTAAAGAAGGAAAACAATACTTACGAAGGTCTATGTGCATGCAATTCCTGATGAATGCAAGTCACATATTTGAGAAAATAATATGCAAATTTACAGAAAAGCAATAAAAGCAGTGCTAACCTGGAAGAGTACAAAAAGGGGAAAAATAGAAGGTGTGGAATGGCAGCCTTTGGGGAGAAAATCAGTACACGAAAACACTTCTCGGTGGGAAATGAGAAAACGATAGGAGTCCATAAAATATAAGAAGTACATGCCTGCAATATCAATATTAGTGGGACAAAGTCTAGAAATAAACCCCTGGGGGGAATGCAGACATAAAACAAAAGGACGACGATGACACGTAAGCTAGGTGGGCATTTTGACTGCAAGATGAAAGCAACATGCAGTCAATAAAGAATCCCTTGTCTCCACTAAATCAGTGGTTGGTCCTTTAATTAAGTCGTTTCACATGGCTTCATTCTTCATTGTGATAGACGTTGCTCAAGTTCGCATGATATGTGAAGCTCCAACCTCATGGGCAGAAAAGGAGCTTCACGTTTGCATAAAGATGGGTTGAGAGAAAATCGTCTTGCGGGAAAGCAACGTTGTGTAGGAACATGTTTATAGTTTAATTTTATTCGAGCATGTAAGGAACTTGAATTGCAGGAAATACAGGTCTTTTGAATTCAAGTTTAGAGCAGAAAAATTTTCCTACCGCTAGGAAAATATTTCTTCATGTTCAAATTTCGGCTAGCATGTTGAAGCCAAATTACAGCATTCATTTTGATTGCTTTAGCTGTCGCTGCAACTAGCCCAGTTATGTTGTTCCGGCTCTGTTGACCTTTTGAGTAAATACTGGACCTCAGGAGACATCTGAAACCCTCATTTTGGTGACCAACAACGGAGTTATGGCAATACCGTCCCAGGGCAGCGTTCCTTACTTATCGATTTTGCGAATTCAGCAGTTCTACGAATTACTTGCTTCCTATTTTCTCAACTGTTGTTTCGGTCATGCTACTGCTGTCAAACAGATGGTGGACTCAAATTCTAACTTAGATTACGTGCGGAGGAGCTGTAGTGGTAGATTTTTCAATCCTCAAAGACAGAGTTCTGCTTATTTATTATCTCTAGTCGTTGCGTTACGTCTAACGTCGAGGTCGAGCGTGGAATTCTAGCAGGTGGCCTCCATAGACCCACTTCTTTTTGCTGTCGTAAAGATCTGCCAGCTAAAGTTGAAAACGTTCTGCGTGACAGAACATTCGGAAACCTTTCTCTCGCCATGAACTAGGCAATTTTTCACGAGTTGAGCCAACAGTGCAGCAAGTTTGACTTGTAACGTGATATCCCTTGGGTTCGGAACACTGCTGAACAAAGTTCGCACTTTCCTTTTCAAGCGACGTTCTACGTGAGAAATGAAATATCCGTATTCCTCCTCCGGAGTTGGTTTGCCTTGTATAGCTAATTGTGTAACCGACAACCGCCTGAGTGCTTAGAGAATAGCGGATGACGCTGGCGAGCCATTCGACCTAAACTTCTAGATCTTGTTGCTTCCATTAAGTTGTGATAAGTAAAAGCTACCTTTATCCTATTCAGAGTATTTCTAGGTTCTTCGAAGGTCGTTTTTAAATTGAAGTATTAAATATATAGATAGATGCTATTTCACTGTAAAATGAAATTAAAGTCAGCAAAGTTCTATGAATCAGTGAATTCAAAAGTATTTACGCTCAGTGAAGTTTACATTTGCATTTCGTAGATGAAAATGAAGACCATCGTATTTTTGTGCCATAATTCAATCTTTAGCGATAATTCGTTATTTACAGCCTTGTAACAGCATAGCGATAGTATCCGAGTGGCGGCAAATATACAGTCCAGCTTGACATAATAACTGTAGCTCTGAATGAGGACGTTAGGAGCTAGCAACGTTTAGTTTAAATTTATCGCTGTGCGCGGCAGAGAGCGACTTTCATAATCACGGACATCAGCAATCATGACTTGTAAAAACGACGGAGAAAGTAGGGGACAAAATCTTTTGTCACGGAACTCCCAGATTCTTGCAAGGAACTGCTTGTTCCTAGAGTGAAAGTATTTTGGCCCTAAGCTACTCTATTAATTGGAAAGCACGTGCTGGTTTTCTGATTATGTGGGTTGTTGTGGCTGTTGAACAAGTTCATGCAGGAAGACAGACTGGTAGAGAGGCCCACTATAAGCATAGTAAATGACTTGGACAAGCCTTCTTTCTTTTGTTAATCAAGTTACTGTTATTGTCAAGAACCAGTGGCGTTTTCTTAAGAATATGCCTGAAAGGATCCCATGGATTTTCCGGCTTATTGAGCAGAGATTTGAATGAACTCTGCTTCAAGTAACTCTGCTGCTTAAGCGGCGCAGAAATTTTCCCTATGAAAGACCGACTACTAGACAATGTTATACCTTACGTTGCAGGCAAGCCTGGAGCAAAAATGGGACAAAGTGCTGTTCTACTGCAATTGCTTTCTTGGGCTGGAAACGCCCACATTTTTAGCCTTCTGTTCTACATGACTGTGTAGGTGGCTCGGAGAGGAAATTCACAACGAGAAAGTTGCTCCGCCGTGAGAAGTTGTGTAACGACGAGAGTTGCATGTTCCCTTTTTTGCTCATGCTGGAACTTGATGTAGCAGTAAGCCTTATTAAAAATATCATAAACTCACAGCGTAAGGAAATCCATTGACTCTCACGCGGCCTTTGCACAACAGCGTTCTTTTCATGTCGCACGTCCTTAGTTCGGACGTGACGTGCAGTTTGAGCCAAGAGAAAGGACCAGACCAACAAAGCATGAATAGTACTAAAATGGGACGTAATTCAATTCCAGTAATTAGAACTTGAACAAAGTGCAAATAGCCACTTGCATGCTGTTTACTATCAACCTGAAAGATCTGCGGTCAACCAAGAGCACCACTATACATGCCTATATTTTACAAGTTTCTACTCAGTTCGAATAGTGGGGGAGTTACCTGGAAAGTCCGGAAGAAACACGAGGACGTGCCAGTGCCACCTGATGAATGGATAGGAATGACGGCTGAGATTTATGCACCTGAATGAGTGGATGCAGGTGGTTTTCGTTGACTATGATTCATCGCTGTTGCTAGTTCCACACAGCTAACTATCATCAATCGAGCCAAGTTAAAGAAGACAAAGTTTACCCTAGTTGTGGGCGATGAGGACGGTTGAAAAATTGAACCGATTATAAATCGCAGCCACTGAGAAATCGGTAACGATAAAAATAAAGTGTCTAACGCTGTAACCTGGCAAAGGAATTTCACTTACCAAAGCAAATATTTGGAAGTTGCATGTGCTATTGAATACGAGCAAGGAAAGTCAAGGCTGAAGTGAGAGCCTTCTGCCATAAGGCTCATGGATAATTCTCATCACCTGCTACACCAGACACTGCAGAGAACCCAAGCAGGGTGTAAGCTTTCTCCTTGGTGTGACGCCAGAATCGAGCTGACCACTCCTTGAAAACTAATGAGCAGCACTTTTTCGGCACACAAGCAATCATAACACATCACTACTCGAATATTCTCCAAAAATGAACCGACATATTCTCTTGCTTTCATTTTTTATTGTGTAATTTACCCGAAGATGATTTAATCGTAAAAGGTTCATCTACCGAAGCCATTCACACCTTCGTCTTTGAGCAACTGCTATAGTTTTATATCTCAGGTCCGCTATTTTCTGTCTGCAAACCAAGACTCTCTGGGGTACAACAACCCATTCATACGCCGCCAGGAATCATTGCGCCAAACAAGTCATTGATTGTATTGATCGATGCAACGGTACTGAATGAGCGCACTGCCCCTGTGGAATTGTCTATACAATTACTAACTGCAATATATATAAAATCAGTGAAAGAAACTCAGGAAAGACCTTATGCAAGGGTTTTGCCCAACTGAGCCAATAGGAGAATATGGTGCAAGAGCTGTAGACATGGCTGAAGTAAGTGCAATTAAAAGAAGGGAAAGATTCCTTGCTTTAACCGTTCTGGTTTGTTCCTGGCGTTGTTCAACTTTTGCTTGAGGCAACAAGCGTTTCTAGCGCCAGAAAGCTATTTGTACATCAGCTTCACAAATAACGTTGGCAAAATCCAAGCCGCACTGAGTGATACTAGATCGATGAAGTACCACGGTATATTTACAACAGTTTAACAGTTTTTCCGTGGTCGAACATGCATGAGATCGGAGAGGAGTTTGCCGCATTCTAGTGGCATACACTCAAACAGGTACAACCTGTGGAAAAATGCCACCGTATGTTCATCTCCTCGCTATAGGTAGCTGCTTGCATCTCAGATCATGAAAAGGTCTGCGGCATTAATCAATACACTTTCAGTGAGGAAGAAGACCAAATTAATGACATAGCCTCGTAGAGCCTTGTGATTCCCACCTAGGTGTGGCTAATTACCCAGCCACTGCTCAGCTTATTGGTAGCCTAATTGCAAGGTATTGAGCGGTTAGCTGAAGGCTAAGATTACTAGGGTACATTGGTTGAACCATGACTGCACTAGGTGAAGCACTAGGGTAAGAGCATCTTTCACTGCAGCACTCTTGAAACTGAAACGATAGTGAATGTGGCGATATGGAAAGTAAACCGTGAAGCTGCCATCAAAAATATGAGAACTGTCCGAAAACTGACGTTGCGATACGACCTTGTACAGAAAGACGTATATTTCAGCTAGAGAAATTGACTTAATTAAATCTGCGAGCTAGTATGTGACTTTGGAAAGTGGCACGCAGGAGCACGAGAGATTGAGAATTCCGGCAGCCACAAAGAAAACCTAGAGCAAACCTGTCTACGGATCTACTCATGCACCAAAACGAAGCAGTTTGCATCCCGAAGTAGTTTCATGACTTGGAAGCCATTGAGCAGAAATGGTAGACTGTTTTTGTGTAAATTTGTATTCATTAATGGAGGTTAATTAACCCAAAAACTCTAGTAACTGACGTTAAGCACGATGACTTTGCTGGTAACACACAAGCTTCAGAATAGTAAAGTTGTTGAACTGCTACATGCAGCTAGAAATTAGGGAGGGGGTAGAACTAGTCTCGGCTAGTGCGTTTTTCGATTTCTCCGCCGAAGAAAACTGAGTAGTCGGGCGAACTGGTTGGAATAGAAAAGGAGGAGAAAGTGTAACTGGTTGTAGATTTATAGTAGTCAGAGCTAGAAGAGTGAAGTGAGCGTTTGCAAATTCCTCCCAACAACAAAAGGATGATAGTGCAGAGCTGTTAAGGCACGGATGGTTGACTGTATACTCCCAAGTCGAGCGTCCTTTCAGAAAGTAATTGGTACTTTGACATTAAGTACAAGAATGGGACAAGGAGTAAGCAGAGTGGTACCTTTCCTCTAATGGAAAGGAAATGTAGTCGCAGGAAGAGGCTACATTAGTTGAAAGATTGCAGCATTGAAGGGCTATTGGGCGAGAGAAGTGTGGTTAGAGAAGTGGGGGTCACTCTCTCCCTATACCTGCCATTCAAGTGATTCCCAATGCCGTGCCGGAAACGTTAATGGCTGAAACAATTCGGAAGGAATTGAAAGGGACGTAAGAGCGGCTGGAACTAAGTCTTAAACAAAGCTTCCGTTTTCTTCTTGTCTCCACACTGTCCCAGTACAAACGAGACAATACTTTGTTGAGGAAGTAGAGAAAGTTTTTAGACCGAGTTTCCACGCAGATGGAAGTAAAAAGAGGTCGAAGAGGAAGATTGAAAAGATCGGAACGCTGTTTCCTTTAATATTTTTAAAAGATTTACTCATAGTGATAGCTGAAGCTAAGATGATGAAATCTCAAGCAGTCATTTCACTTATTCAGCATGTCGATGCCTTATTTCAGCTTCGGAGCCACGATTTTATAGAGCCTATCTTCATCCATGTCCCTTTAAGTTGTAGAACCTTTTCTGGTTGATTTTGTCCTGTTGTATGGTATACACCTTGTTTGCACTTATGGGACTTTTCATAATGTATTTTCCCCGAGAGACTTGTTTCTTTCGCCATTATTCGAATATGAACCAACCCATTACACTAATGGGATTCCGAGATGAAATTGTATGACATATATACAAATTTTCAAAAGCTGATTGTCTTCAATTGAAAAGCCAGCGGTTGCAAAGATGTGCCACTTTCTTCACCCCGTCAAACCGGCACTTCCTCCTGAAATCTATTTTATAAAACTGCTCTTGTCGTTATTCATGGCTTTGGATGAATTTTTTGACATTTCTTCTGCTTAGCTGGTATGTCAAAATCCTTCTATACTGATCTAGTTTCATTTTGATGTTGCGGACATCAAGCTGAATTTTTACATTTATATTAGCATTAAAATATTTTTTGCGTCTCTGTAGCTCGGTCAGGTTACGAAGTGTTTAGAAACATGCTATTTGGGTTAAATACCATGAAAAACATCGCAGAAAATTGAAAATTTGGTCGGATTGAAATCAATGCTACAATATCAATACGACTGGTCTGCTTGGCAAGGAACCATAGACGAAGTTCAGTGCTTTTAAAGCAGTAGCCGTGGCTAGTGGCTACACAAGGTTTGGAGTTGTCTTCAAATCAAATTGAAGAAAGTGCATCTACATAAGATTCAAAATTTATTCCGTCCACAATAAGATGTAAAACTTTCGGGAAGAGCTGAATGTTGAGCCAAAGTTCTATTTTAGTTCACAAATGTACATTATTGTTGCAAAGTAAGAAGCAAGGCACGGAGCTTGAGACTAGGTAAACTCACTCAGTAATAGTGTCAGCATGAGGAGGACTAGTGATAAACAGGTGAAATTTTCCGGAAAAGGGGACATGATCAAACTGTCGCATAATGGAAACACGTCTCCCTTTCGTTTGCTTGGAGGCCAAAGTATTAGTAGAAGTAGTGCGATCTAGGCCGGAGTGTCGGTGAAAGTCGCTCCGAACTCGCTTCTGCATACTAAAAGGTTCTTAACATTATTAAATATTAAGCGACTTATCCCGTAAAATCTTCCAGCACCATAAAATCGCTACCTCAAGCGTGGGTATTCTATACTAGAATAGATTCAAATTGTTCTATGAAGCTGGAACGCGTAGTGTAGACCAACGACGATTTTCTTCGAAAACTGCTGGAACGAGCTACCATTAGAGTTTGGTGTAAAAGAATTCGTATTATGGCTGTTTACATGAGCAGTTCCCCTCCTAACTCTTAGTCAGTTGTTTTAGTTTTGTCTTTTCCATGATCCTGATCCGAGATCATCATATTGTGTTAAGGATACTAAGAATCAGTTCACAGATACCAAAGACGCAACTGCCTCCTTAGAGTTACCTCAAGGCATTTGAAATGACAGGCACAAGTTATGTGAGTCTACGTCGATGCGTTTTCAATTCTGTGGAAATACTGACGTAATTGGGCATGGAGGTAAATGAGGTAGCTTTACTCTACTGCCATATTGTAAACATATACAATGTAGCGAATTGAATTACACAGGGAGAAAAGACGAGTAAAGACAACACAGCGTGACGTGACTAAAAAGAAATAATTTAAAGAAATAGCAATGAGAATCAGTCGTGTACGAAATTAGTAGAACATGGTGAAGTGGAATGAGGAAAGAGGTTTCCATCTCCATAGAAGTGAGAGCGAAGAGGTAAAAATGTGCGGTAGATGATTGTGACCGGATGCGAGGGAAAGTTGAGATAGAGCGGAAAACTGTGCATACTGAATAAATACCCAGTGGGTTTCGCATTAAGCATACTTTCTCTCGTGACTCTAATAGCACGAAAGGCAGGACCAGCACTTGGGTAACGTATTCGGCTTGATTTCTGCTCATTCATACCCTTTTTGCATGCGTAAACGAAGAAAGATCTCTGCACACGGCCATAAGCTTTTAAGCTCTTAAATGCTTGTGCACACAATTAATACTTTGGTTTCCTTTGATGAGAACGCCTATCGTCAGCCGTACATTGGCGGACAAAAGCTGAGTTGAATTTTAGGTGCAAATATTTTAGTCACTCTGCCATGACGTAGTTATTATTACGCAATTTTTAGTATTTACATGGTGGATGGATGGTGGATCACATTTTATGCGATTACAAGCATAGGGATAAGTTGGTTCAAGCGATACAATCTCACAAGAGCTGGGGATACTTGCCACTGCCTACACAAAAATAAAGTATGCACATCATGAGGGACATTGGTTAAAATAAGATTTGATGCATTTGGTAAAATACTTTCAGGTTGTATGTTCTTATATGAGAATACATTGAGTACGTACATAGATTGGCCAAAAAGGCTTGCAAGCCTCGTACCAACTGGCTGGCTTGCTTAACAGACAAGGCTTTTAGACATTTTTTCTTGCTCCATCCTTCCAGTTTTTACTCACAAAGTTTTTGTAAGTGTACTCCTCGTGGCCCTATTAAATTCCTTGCGCTATCCAATATTTGATGAGTAACATGTAATCAAGTCTCCGGAGTCCACACTTGATCATGTAGCAACTACAAAAAAATAGTCAGATTTTTTGTTGCCTCAGTTTTTGCAAACTATTCTCTCCAAGTATTGTGAACAGGAGCAGGATCCATATTATCCCTGCAACAGCTGCAAATAAGAAATAGAGGGGAAAGTCCGTTTCAAAAAGCTACTTACTTTTGTACATAATGCATCACAAAAATCTAGCTCATGCTCAACTTTTCCTTGAAAGCTCGAGCACGAACTTCGGAAAAGAAATATGAGTAAACTACAAAATTCATGATTGCCATTTTACAACTTCCAAAGGTGCCTAAAAAATTGGCAGAATATTGCGAGAAAATATATACGCCATATCAGCTAAAAAATTCATGGCTGTCGAAAAATTTACTTAATACGTACTTCAAGTGCACCAGCTGTGTGAACTGGGCAAGTTACTGTTCAACGTCGCCCCTTAAACTACTAACTGTTTTTGCATGTGTTCCTTGTATGGAAATTAGAGAGGATGACGCAATGTTGGTATGTTCGTGCTGAGATCAGATCATGACAAAGTCTTTGGATACACACACAGTTTATACACGGTATAAGTGCTTTTTCAGTCGGTCGAAGAAGTTGGAATACAATTACTGTAGTTGTTGTGCCCTTTTCTAGTCCGTGGAATAAAACTACTGTCATATTGAAAGAGGCCACCAACTGACAGAATGTCACAGGTTGTCGTTTTTTTCGAAAAAGTTTTTTACTACTGTACTTCGGGAAAAGCAATCCTCTATATGCGTGCAACTTTTTCGGCTGTTGTTAAAAACGATTTTACCCAAGTGTAGCGAGCAAAAGAATTTTTCTTCATGCTCGGATTTCCGAGCACTAGAAAACATACGCCTCTTTACAAAGCTATGGGCTGTTTGAAAGATGATGACGTTTGAGAATGTGATATGAGTGAGAATTACTCGTGACAAAAGCGGATTGACAGTACGTAGAATGAAGAAAGACTACATTCAAGCGGAAAAACTAGGTTTCCAAAAAGGTAGAGGCGGAAGATGTCTTAATAAATTCAGAAGACGGTGGTTTCAAAGTGAAATTTTAGCCACAAGAGGTTACCAATGAGATGTCGCCAGATGAAGAACGAGGACAGGAAGGTATGCGAGGAGCAAGTAAAACTGTTAACCAAGTACTCTCTATCCTACGCTATTTGAAGAATAAAGAAAAGAGAAAGCTTGCAGCACACTTCTCTCCAATCTTATGCACGAGTATCCTTCGGCCTGATCTATAAGCCTTTTATCCTAGTTTATAAGACTATTGATTTTGAACCAGCCGTCATGGAATAGACTTGTCTTTTAACAAAGCACTGGGTTGTTGAAATATCGTGCGAAAATAGTTCTTGTGAAATAACGAGAGCGGGAGAGTTCTGCTTATCCTATCAAAAATGCAGAGTTGCTGCATACTGATTTTCATCGGGATAAAAATTTCCAAGGGCTATGGCAAACTATGGCATTGGAACTTGGAGCGAACTTTCGGCAGTTTGTCGACAAGGGTGTGAATATATGCGAAATATGTAGTATGTAGGTCGTTGATTTATAGAGCGTTTGGACTTCCTCAGCGTGAATTATGTATTGTAGATGTTTATGCTTGTGAAAGTGGACGCTTAAAAGGGAACTCCAGCCTTAATTATGAAATGTAGCAAGAACGTATTACGAGAACGAAAAATTGCGGTACAGGCGATTGTGAAAGTAAAGGTCAAAGCAGGAAGTATTTTTTAAGTTTGTGTAGACCAGCTTTAGTGTATCACACGCTGGCGCAGACGGAACGTAACGATGGCAATGATCTTGGGCTGAGATTACACAAAGGCATGGATAATGATGCTGGCAAATGCATAAATAACGAATTCCGTTTGGCGCAGTTCAGATTAGCAAGGCAGGAAACAAGGAAAATTGTGGTTCAAGTTAGATTTGACTGACCACTTTGTAAGCATCTCGGGCGAAAAGACGAATGCTCGCTTGGAGGGAAAGCACGGGAAACAGCAAATGATCTGGTATCGGCGAGATCTGCTGTATCACGATTAACGAAAACACAGTCGGAGAGAGCACAGAAGGGAAGCAAGGTAGCAGATTAGTGAAACTAGAACACCTAGAGATTATTGTGTCCAAGCTTACCTTTTTCCCTTCCAAGGACAGCTTTGGAATTTTCCAAGAGAGACCTGTAGAAAGCTTGAGCTGAACTCACAAAGCAGTAGCCATAAATGGCTAACTACTAGACAAAATCTGAGCACAGGAGCTGCGAAGCGCTCTTCTTTATAACTGATCCAATAACTGGTCTGCTGTAACTCGAGCAATGGGTTGTGGGGGAGACGCAAGCGCTTGCTTGCCGAACTCCATCTCCCACTCCCTCAAAAGTTGAAGTATACCGTCTGAATTTGTGGATAGGAGATTTCAAACAGCCGAGCCATTCCATTACAAGCATGACGGCGTGGAATACTCAAACGAGTGCCTTAGAGATCTCTCTGCTCCTTCTCTCTCCGCCAGTGAAAGCTGCTGCCGCCGTACCTGCTTTCACTTGCTTTCTCCTGAGCTCTACCTCCGTTCCAGTGCTGGGAGTGCTACTTTCTCCCGCTCTGATTTCGCCCGCTGTCTCGCTTGGATTGCTAGGCTTGCAGAATCTTTCTCCCGATCTGTCGCTACCAATTCGCAACTTGCCATCCTCGAGACCCTGTCTTCTCATCTGTATTCTCCGTATACGCAGTTGTCATGGCCGAAACTATGGGGAAGAGCAAGTGCAAGTAGGTATGAACGAGCTCGTGTCCGTACAAGGTTCAAGATCTAATCTTATGCCAGGAGCTTCTTCCTAGCAGGCTGAGTTTCCGGCTCCGAGTGAAAAATGTAGCTACGAGTCTAATGCCTCTGCCATTGTAATATCCAGGTGATGTTGCTTATCTGCGTTGTCATACCATCCGTGAAAATCGTGTTCCATATCTCATGCCCTTGACTCGGATTAGGATTTCCTTAAGCATTTGGAAACGCAATTCCATGTTCACAAAGCTATAACTCTCACTGTAGAATTTCAAGTATTTATCTAGTAATAATGTCGCCATTGACGCTCTGCTATTGCAATATTTTCCTCCTCACAATACTTCTTGCAACAACGCTAGTTCAAAATATTAACTTCTGACTTCAGGTCCGGCTTGTGCTTATAGTCTACATACATCGAGACGACGTTTGGAAAAGTGGGGTTGAAGGTGTTCTCCCAGAATTTTATTCTGAAGCATCATTTCAACCTGTGGTCTTGTTGACTGGCGTATAATCTCGTCTATACCGCCTTTATGTTAACCAAGAGCTTATTGCGGTTTCACGCTCTACACCGCCTTCATCATGAATGCAATCTTGTTAAGGAAGAAAGGATGGTAGCATCGGAGCTAAGAGAGTGTGTGAACGCTGCAATGATTCTCCGAGAGCTGCTCCTCGAGTCCGTAGCACTTTTCACGGAGAAAACTCGCTCCTAATTCTAAGATGTGTTCCACACTGCTCGGAAAATAAAATTCAGTCTGCTTGGATAAGCTCGTTTCTCGTTTCTACAGTTGTACCTATTACGACTTCGGCACCGCTGTATCTTGAACTGGAAGCAGTCCGTATCTCATAGTCAGATCCCAGAGAAGCGGAAGGAAATTGTTGTCACTCCCGTGAGGAGATTCCATGTAGACCTGGGAGCAATCTAATAGCGTGAAATTTATTCTACCGTAATACAACAAGTGTAAAACAAGCCTCATGGCCTACTTCCGTTTAGCAACCGTAGAGTATACTTAACAATTCCACAAAGATAATTCAGTCCATTTTACTATTATCAAAGCGTGCACGTACGTTTGAGGGATTTGCGTAATGATTTTCTCAAAACTTTCTCGTCTTAGTCAGCAGAGAAGCCCTTTCTCTCCACCGGAAATAATTCCATCTCAGGTAGCTTTAAAGGAAAATCTTTTCGTACTGTTTCAGATTTTCTCTTTACAGGATCCTGGGAGAGAAAAAATTCTGATGAAGAGACAGGCATACTACAAGCCTCAATTAGCTCATGGCTCTGTTCTAAAAAATTACCTCCAGTTGTATCAACGCGTTGACAGAACTAGATCACAACTCTTGAAAAAAAGGAATAGGATAGATGGAAGAACGGGTGTTCTTCGGTAGTCAATACACTCGTTCGATGGTAGGAACCCCTGCAGCATTAAGTGAAGCTATTTGTTGAATCACCAAATATTAAACGCTCCATATGCTACACATACGTGCTCTTCCGCAATCATACACCGTGGTGCCCATGCGATCAATTTTTATTTTATTCCTTTCGATCACAGAGCCAGTTACAGAAATTCTGTGGCGATGGGGAGTGGATGAGGAAGTTGAGAAAAGGTAAACTGCTGCCGTTTTCACAATCATGTTTGACTTCACTTCTCAAGATCCAGGCACAAGTTGTTGATGCTTTGAGCGCATCTACGTACGAAGGGACAAGTTCAACAAGATTTATAATCTTACCAAACTCTTCAATATATGCTCATGGAAGCGCTCCAGAGAGTAAAAAGTGAATTCCTGGCGTTTGAACCAAGGAGCAAAGGGCTAACCTGTGTCGTCTCGGTAGTGGCATGGAGGCATGCAATTACCAATAACTCAAGTCTAACAAGACATCAAGCATAAGAGCCTCCTGCGAAGCACCACACATTCAGTATTTAAACTGATTCCTTTTTTGAGACAAAGGTCGTAAAGCCTTTTCCTAAAATTGTCATTGACAACGGTAAATAAAAATTGGTAGCAGCAGATCAGACCAAGAAGCCCTGGTTTTTGAGTTGATCTGAGTTAGTAGTTTCCGTCCTCGACTGTTTACAGCGTTTGTGTTTCTGTCTGTTAAGTTGCGAGGTCTGCAGTGAGCATGCAGGAGGTGACGTCCAAGGACGAAAACTAATTTCTTAAACTTTTCCTTGCTCAAGTTCTTATTCCAACTTCTTGCCAAGGTTCGCTCAAATCTATGTTGGTCGTTGAAAAGTATTGTCCTGTCCTAAAGACACGTGTTAAGTTCTAACTACAAATCATTACTGCAGAGTCAGCTTTTCTTATACTTTTATGCGCTTTTTACAGGATTTCAGTCCATTCTTACAGGCTGTCGATCTTTTTTATGGTATATGGTTTCGTGGAAAGGATCCGGAGTATAACTAAGCTGAAGCAGTTTATTTGTCTTAGAACTAATATTCTACTTTTCGTAAATCTGCCTTTCTCCATACTTCTTCGTCATGCCTTTTCGTACCCGAGTGCAAGTGGATTAATATAACAGTTCGAGAAACCTTTTTCATCTCTGTGACCAACCTTCTGTATTCGAATGCCGTAAAACGAAAACTTTTAGCCTAACCTGGTAGCCAGGTAATGACTGGACCTAACAAATGCTTGAAAGGCATTGAAATAGTTTCTTTTAGACGTGACACGAATTACCAATAGCTGATTGGACCCAAGGTGGATGTAACGAGATGAGTCCGCTTTCTAGCACTCATAGAACGTATACATATGCTAATGTCTCCGCAGGATTTGCGTAGATGACAACTCAGCTGCAAAGCTACGCTACAAGCAGATAGAAAATCATTAGCTCTTTTCGGATATCACTTTGGTTATTACATTTACGACTTCGGTCAGTTCATACGTCGTCTGTCATTATAATTATGAAACCCCGATTGCAGCTTGCCATCTAAAGAACTGAAATAAGTTTACCTTTTAAGCTTTGAGACTCCTGCTTTGCTCTTACGAACATAAATGTTGGTCAAAAGCAGTGCAGAACATGGAGGATCTTGCTACCTCTAGAATGAAAGATGAAATCGAGTTGCTACTTTGCCACATGCAAATCTGGATTTTTTTTTTGTTTCAGGTAAGGCCTTCAAGAATGCAAAGACACAGAAGCAAAACCTTCGTGTCACTTTTTGGCCGATGCCAAAAGACGCCATAAAAAGCTGTCGTCAAGTGAGGTACTTGCCACAATAAAAAAAAGTTGTTATTATCCATGTAAACATGGGCAAGCAATATTTATGAGAGAATTTTAATTCGAAATACCCTCTATTCCACTCCTCAGGCAGTTTCTCCTTACTTTCTCAAAACTGTGGTTACAGTTGCTAAAAAACGTTACTAAGTCTAACGAAAATCGAAAAGGCTTAAAGACTATAACGATCAGGTACATACATATATAGCACAAGCTATGTAAGTTTTGAAGGCAATAAGAGTAGCTGTAGATTTATTAATTGTTAAATTAATTCATGGTAACTTCTGTTGAAAGTACCGGATTTTATTTTAATTTTATGGAAAGTATTGGCGTGTCACGCAATCAGAAAACGTAGTTTTGCCATTATTCAAGGATGTGACTTTAAATGGATTGTAATTTGCAGGCAAAACTTCCCACTGATTGGTTCTCCTAGTGAAGAAAAGGCAGCTAATGAAACGTTTCCCAATAACTGCCGAGACGTACCAAGGGGACTCGTTGTAAATACTTTTCATTACAGGGGAAAAGTTGTGGAGATTCAATATAGGTAAGAGGCTCAACGGCTATCTCAGCTTCGGTATGGCAGACGTCGATGGACAACGAGTGTGATGTTTTAAAAATCAACTTATTACTTTCACCCTTCCACACTCCGTGCACAACGAAGAATTTAGTTCGGCTCTTCGTTATAAGATATTGTGCAAGACTTTTACATTTTCACTTTGCGCCCGCTATCGGAGAAATTCTCAATTTCTTTCATGGAACAAAGCTGACACGTAGAATTTAAATCGACTATTCCAGTGTAATGTTCACATGTTCCGAGACGTGTTGTTTAAGAACTTTTTAAGCGCATTTATGACTGAAAGCACATTTACATTTATATTTTGTGCATCAACAGTATATCATGGAAATCATGAACGATTGATTTAATTCTTTATAAACACCTGTTATAGGAACATCTTGGATAACTCTGTATCCGTGAACCGAATGCCATCGTTTTATGTTGCACTCACTGGATCTAATACCATTGCGCCTTTAAATGCCAGATATAGCAGGTGAGTTCAATTGAGATACAAATGATGTCTATATGGAAAAGTCGTTAGCGTATTTTCGTCAGATTGCACATCACAATTATGTTCTTCCGGCAGGTTCTGGATAGAGTACACACTGTATGAATGTCCCGAATTTTTCTGCTGGAGAGATCTGTTTGACTTGAGCTTCTTGCGTGTGAGCACGGCCGTTTTGCTGATTGTCATCATTTGTTGGATTTTTACAAGCCTGTTACTAATGGAGGACGCTGACTATCTAACTTCGTGGCTGTTGTGAAACCGTATATGAAGTTTTTGCCAGCCTGTTAAAAGGTTTCCTTGAATATTGTCATCATTACGTTTATTTTTGTAGTTCCGAGTATATAATTTTATAATTAAATAAAATTATATAACCCAAAAGTGCTTTGGGCCGGATCTACATGTATAGGTTGCATCAACAATACAGTGCAACATAAATTAAATGCTCATCTATTGTTCTTAACTATATCCTTGACTTAACTTTCGTCTACCTTTTAGAGGAATGAGGACGTTCGAAGGAAAAAGTTAATTAGCTAAA
This sequence comes from Sminthurides bifidus, assembly GCA_009872375.1. Classification (NCBI taxonomy): domain Eukaryota; kingdom Metazoa; phylum Arthropoda; class Collembola; order Symphypleona; family Sminthurididae; genus Sminthurides; species Sminthurides bifidus. The sequence goes on from VRMD01000384.1 coordinate 21,673, forward strand.
ATTGATTCAAAGCTCCCTACACAAGGCATTGTTTTTTATTGGGGCAGGAGCATACACTCCCCATCCCCAGGATGCAGCTGCATTGGAGCGGGCATTATCGGGTTCTGAGACGAATTTAGTGAGAATCTCAAATATATCTCTGTATGGTACCCATAATCTGACTTTTCGTGAGGGATTTTTTATGCTTCATCGACGTACCGTAAGGTCGTTGTGTTGCAATTGGTTGGGGAGGGACGGGTATGAGTTTTTAGAATGTTTAGTATGTATTTGATGTATTAAAGATAGTGAAATGTTTGGCGCGCTGGAGCTGCGCGTAAGCATACTTTACCACATATAAGGACTGTGTAGTATCAAGCACGAGATGGTGTCATTTCTTGTGACATTGCATTACGTGTGTTGTGCGCGAAGCTAAATTCGAGTGGCCGTTGGAGGGAGAATAATAAATGTTTCGGTTGTTCACTTCCATGTGTCTTTTAGCTGTGCGATTATCATGATCTTTTGCTTCAAAGGCTCTTCATTTTCGGTCGTAATAGCCATGTAAATTTTGCGTTAAATAGTCACTGTAATTACTCGGCAGCATGTTTTGATTATCGTGATTGAGATTGAGTGCCAGTGACATGAAGTCGCTATCAAGCTTATCAGTGCTTCAAAGTTTTACGAGAAGATTTTTTGCGTCAGTTTGTCTGAAAGTTATTGATTGTTAGTGTTAATGTTTTGTGTACCTAAGGGAACTAAATTGTTTATAAATACGGGAGGTAATACTTGCTAGGGAGTAGCAAAAACATCACGTAAGAAATCGGCTTCAACCTTTCTTTTAATGAGTGACAGAAGACAAATTGTAATCAAGCATACTATCAGGCGGGTGAGTATTGGTTTAGTGATTTGTGACGTGAATGTTGGTGACAAGGTTTTGAAGCTGTGACTGATTTTTCGATGTGATTTTTGTCCTCTAAGGTTGCTGAAATGGATAGCTACAACTCGAAAAGCAGAGGAAAGCCTTCGGGTGATTCCGGAATTCAAGAAGTCTCTGCTATAAATTTTACGACACCAAGTCCAAAACCTTTAGGAAGTATGAACAAGATAGAAAGCTTGGCAGCAGCCAAGGAGAATGTGAAACGGCTTCAGGAAACGGAAGACTTGATCGATGAACTGAAAAAAGAAATCTCTGATTTGACTGGGCGTTTATATGAAGCTCGGAGTTCCAGAGATGCGGCGTTGAGGAAAAATGTGGAAATGCAAGATTCGCATTTAGATCAGTTGAAGCAAATGCAGCAAGTCATAGCGAAGCTCGAAGGAACTAACAAGGCTTTAATCAAAGAAAGAGATGTTGATACATTTGCTCAAATCGACAACTTAGAACGGGAGTTGGAACAAATGAAGTCAGAGCGGGGTGATTTTATTGCTAGATTACAATGCTCTCAAAAAGAACTTGCCCATAAAGGAGCTGAGATCGAGGAGCTGCAGGCCAAAATGAAAGAAATCAAAGCTTATGTCAACCACTTGGAATATGAGGTAAGTTGGAAGATAAAACTTGAGTTTCTTCAATTAACAGTTGCTTGTCACATTAACTGATAATCATGAATAAATTCATCGCTAAAATTGATAGGATCTATCCTAATTATTGTGTTTAGAAAAAAGACCTTTCTGAAAACGTCAGAGAATATCAGTCTCAGTCATCGGAATACGAGGCAAACAAAGGAGCACTAGAAGTTTTGCAACAGCAGCTAGATAAATGTCAGCGATCTTGGGAGCAAGCTAAAGATGAACTTAGCGAGCAGAAAATCCGGAATAGGGAGCTGGAAAAAACGCTTTCTTCAGTTGAGCAAGAGTTGACTACATTCAAAGTTGATGTCCGATTATTGACAAAGGAAAAGAAAGAACTTGAAGAAAAGCTTGCTAAAGAAACAGTCCACGCAAGTTCATCCCGTGATCAAATCAGTGAAGCGGTTGCTGCCAAGCGAACTGTTGAAAAACGTAATAAAGAGTTGGAAGCTCAAGTTGAAGAACTTCAATGCAAAATTCAAAAGTTTACTGATTTGTGCGAGTTGAAGGCCTCGGCCATAACTGGTCATGAGGAAGAAATAAAAAGCTTGAAAGATGTTATAAGGACTTTGAAGAAAGGTAAATGTGTATTAGAAAACCACATTACTCTTGTCTGCTCTCTATGCAGTTTTACTATGGAATTTTCTACGGAAGAACGTAGCATGAAACAGTGTAAAGTCTTAAACGTTTATTTGGCTTTTTGCAGAATTGGCCGAGTCTAAATTGTCGATGCAACAAATGGAAATCCTGCGTCAAACATGTGAAAAACATGAAACTGAATTGCAGGAAAATAAAAGGCACCTCGCTGACAAGGATAAAGCTATTGATAAACTCCAAGCGGTAAGCTTACGACTCAAGTATCAGTACTTCTAGCAATATTAGATAAACCTTTAATCAACCGTGTATCCTTAGGGTACAAAACGATTGAAAGAAGCATGTGTATTGCTTGAGAATCAACTGAAGGAATTTGAATCTGTGATTGCAAAGCACAGAGCTGATCTAATGCAGGCCGTGACCAGCAAGTAAGGCATATCTTATAATGATACTCATTTAGCTCTGTATGTAGTGAATTTTCAAAGGTATGGATTGTGTATAAGCAAATTATAATTTGCAGAGAAGCGGCTGAAAATTCTTATGCGAATGCCCAGGATGAGCTCAAAAAGGTCAAAATTTCTTTAAACGAGGCACTAAGCTTAAAAGTTTTTGCGGAAAAGAAGCTTGCAGACGTTGAAGCAAGCATGAGGAGTACAGAATCGGAAAAGATACATGAAATCAGCTCTCTCAATACCAAAATCATTGACTTACAACGTAGCAATGAACTTTTGAGTGAGAAAATGAGTGATTTGCTGGATCGTCTGGACGAACTGCAAGATGCCCATGACACTTATAAGCAACGTTGCGAAATATTAACGTCGGAGAACATGCTAATGAAGCAGGAAAGTACCAAAACGTTGACTGAAGTAAGTGCAATTAACTTACACGATAATCCTTACGAAGCATGGGTGGTACTTACAAGCCTTTTATGTGTAATTGATTTTACCTTTTTCTGAAGCTTATGAATTTGAAAGAAACAAATGCTGAGCTGAAGTCAGCACTTTCGGAAGCTATATCGAAGTGTGAAACCTACAAAAGCAAGTAAGTTTAAGCAGCTTTATCACATTTTGAGCTGTCCACCCTCGTTGAGGCATGTTTATTATCCGTTTCTCTTTTTTAGACTCGAATCTGTCAGTGAAGACTTGGCCCTTATGGAAGTAGGACAAGCAGAAAAGGACTTAAGATGGAAATCCACTGTAAACCAGCAAATAAAGCTCATTGAGCATTTACGTGGTCAGAACGAGCTCTTATCAGCCAAAAAGAAGAAGCATTTTGGAGGAAAGCTCTTCAATAAAGATCACAAAGAAGTGAAGGAGCCGTCGACGCCGTTGTCCCATTTGACCAAGGTAGCAGCATTCTTGAACATTTACCGTTGTATCCAGATTGAAACTTGTGGAGGCAGCGTTTGACCTGGTAAAATTACAAAAATTTGGTTTTGTAGCCCATTTTCTCTGCAACGCCACAGCGGCTGATCCAGGAGCATAAAGCCGTCAAGAACTTAGAAGAAGAGGCTGCAAACCTGAAAACCCAACTAGCCAAATTACAGATACAAAAAGAATGTCCCCCGGAAGTTCAGATCGATATAGTCCGTCCTCCGAAAGACTTGGGTGTAGCTAAGCGATGCGTGTTTTTGGAAGAAGGAACTGGAAGCATAGAAATTAACTGCATCCAGCATGTGGCCACCTCAATATATTTGTTGGGGTGTGAGCAAGGATTATTCTCCAGAAGAGTTGGTGACGATAAAGCTTCAAACTATGTTGTTCGCATAGATGGTCCTGAAGCAATCTATCAAATTGAATTGATGCAAAGTGTGAACCAAGCTCTTTTCATTGAAGGTAACACCTGAACTTTATCGCTGAATTTTAGGCTAAAGACATCCTAAAAGCCAAAAATTTACGCTGCAAAACTTAATATTCGTAGGTACCGATAGAAAGATTGCATGGACTCATTTAAACATGGTCCGAACTTGTGCTGAGGCGGCTGCATGTTCGAAACCGAAATTGAGGTTCCAGCACATTCCCGAACTGAGAAACTGCGTCAGTATTTGTACACAAGAATCTTCCGACTCCGGTGCCTTCGTTGTAGTAGCGTTGCAAAACTCGTTGAACGTACTTGTTTGGGAGAGAGACTGTTTGGTATTACGTCATAGCCTAAAGAATTTGGAAACTGTAACATGTATGCTCACTACCCCTTATTCTGTCATTTTTGGATGCAACAAAGTCTTGGAGCTGGATGTGAAGGACTTTACTGTGGAGGGTAAACATGTCTTTGGTTGAATGTAATTCGAAGCTGAAGCATCTGCTTTGGCACTAATATATCGTTTATATTAATGGAACAGAATTCTTGGACGAATCTGACGAGTCTATTCTTTACGCCATTTTTGGATGCCGAAACTCTGTCCACTTCCCCGTTGCTGTGTTAGACGTGTCAGAATCAAACTCAGACTGCAAAGGAGCTCAAAGAATGACTGAGTACTTGCTATGTTTTTCGGACTATGCCATATTTGTAGATGCATATGGCCGTAGAAGTCGCTCCGAAGATATAATGTGGACCAAATTGCCGCGGGGTGTCTGTGAGTGGATTTTAAAGAGCTCTCCTGGTTGTTTCATTTTATAAAAGCGGAGTCCCAACTAATTGGAGTTTCTTTCAGATTACCGCCATCCGAACCTATACATCGTTCACTTCAGCTCGGTTGAAATCATACCATTGAAGTCCAGCAGTTATACCAAATCTTATGTGAACACGTCCACTTCTTCGATTGATTCAGAGAAGGAAATCCCGGAGTCAAAATTTGTTGATATGCCTAAAGCTCGATACCTCGGGAATGGATCCAAAGAGTCTGCATTAGTTGTCGGCATGCAATCCAAGACGGCGTTTGAGGTGTGTTCATTTCTTCATTCTTCATCTGCTCTTGCTCCCTTTAAATTCTGTCTATTACCCTGAATTCATTCACTATCTTTCATGCAGGTTTTTGAACTGGAGTCTGAATCTTCGTGACCGCACTCTCGAGGGAACAAATCGATTTTCCCTTCTTCAAAATTTGTGGGCGATCACCCCCTGGATTCCATTTTGACTAGTTCGGCCACTTGATCTCTCAAGTGTTAGCTCTACTTCTAGTATTAATTGTCTTAATGCTTGGTAATGAACGACAACATTCCCACTTGGTCTCTTTATAAAATTGTAGTCATAATTTCGTAATAAGTTATTGCAGTTTCAAGATTTGTTAGAAATATATAACTAATAATGTTTTCAACTTCAAATATCACAGTTGGACTAAGATAATTTGAAACTGGAAAATGTTTCGATTGATAGGCTTACAGCAACTTGTTTTGTTATTTTTGAATTATTCAGTCTTCGAGATAAAAATGTTTTGAGCGTGAAAGTAGCTCGTGCCTAATGTTTCTTTTCGAATTGATCAATAAACTTTACAAAATTAAATTCGTGCAAACTATGAGACACTAGAGCCTAAAATCTTGTGTGTGTAATGAGGATTGACTGAAGAGTGAAGAGTGATTTTCGCGATTGTTTGCCCAGGCTAAAACTTAGTTTTCAATACATTTCTTGCTTAATTTGGCAATGATCCTAACAGTACCGCTGTAAACTTAGTTGGATACTACTGCACAAAGCAAAGAAGTAAAGCACAATCATTTTCTGCTTGCTACGTTTTGCAGGCCCCGAACGCGTGTTTCGACTTCTTCACTTCCTTCTTCTTTTAATGTTCTATATTGTAATCTTAGAGATCTCCTATAATCAAGTGCTGGAGACGAGAGAGAGGTGTAGGAGTTAGTGAGAGAGAGTCAAAGCAGCTGCCGTAAACTTGAGCTATTTACTCATGCTGGCGAATGCTAGATGAGGATGAGGGTAGAAGTGGACTGCTACGAATGGCAACTTGTCTTTATGTAAAAGGCTCTTTTGTGTTGTAGCGCATATTTGCTTTTCCATTTTAAGCCGGAGATGGTCATAGTCTGTACACGGTCTCGTGCGTGATATGTGTATCGCATTCCGTTTGTTCACTAATTCTATTGTGTGTGTACATGTTGGTTTTCCTCCAACCATCTTCCACTTCAAGTGTACACACACACACTATAAGCGCCGTTTGTTCACAAATTCTACTGTGTGTGTGCACCGCTTCTACCGTGGTTGTCTCTGCTCTTCCTC
>VRMD01000385.1:0-27966 GCA_009872375.1 Sminthurides bifidus
GGTATATCATTATTTGATGTTGATGCTAAAGAAGGAAAATCCTTTGGTTTCCCGGTTATCGCGATTACGTGACGGATAAAATGCAAAAATAAATTGGTTCGACGGCGGTAGACCAAACAAGTGAAAAGCCCGCAAGTTTTTCCGAGAAACACGACTAAAGGTTCACGAGTTATAGTATTACGAGCTTTTTTGATTCAGGAGCAGTGGCAGGGCGGTGATAACCTGAAGCGTAGAATTTGCAACGTATTTCTGGTTCAACATTCTACATGTATTCATACGTAAATGATTTTAATGAGTACTCTGAAGGCTATTGATAATGATGCTATTTTTCTTTCAAGACATGACCCTCTCGAATCGTAGCTTTTCAGCGCGCCGATTTGCATTTTCCATGTTAAAAAATATACCTAGCCACATGTTATTATGGCGTCACTACCATTAGCGGCACTAGAGAGGATATCGTTATGAAAACATGGTATCAATAATGACTAACAGAAAACAAACATTTTCTTTGGTAACCTTGTTATCAATTCAACTTTTGCTAACAGAGGGCCGATAATCCGCAAGAGAGGAGGGATCGAGACATTGCTTTATGCAGAAGAAGAAATATCCATCATCTGGAGACAACTTTCCTAGGAGTAAGGCGTGCAAAAAGTTCGTTCAGTCAGTTGCTCGACTACATAAGTAAACTAAATGGTCCACCCGACTGTATGCGCGTCTTCTAGTCGGAGTTTGAATCACTCATCCTGTCGGAGTCCTTGAAATTGAATTTCGTAGGCTATGGAAATTCATTTGACCTCAAAAGTTTCGGAATAGCTTCGCTCTTGACAAGAGAAAGCGAGACCTGAGGCAAAAATTGAAAAAGAATGAGAGTATGGCGACTGAAACTAAAAGAAAGAAGTAGGAGAGCAGCCCAAGATAATAGAAGGAACGTCACAAAAGTTGGGAAAAAGTTTCATAGCGTGGATATACCTAAAGTGAAAGTCTAGATTAACTCTGAGAGGGCAAAATTACAAGGCTCAATGAAAAAAGATATTAGCTGTATGGGCAAAGTAATTTGCGGAGAAGGAAATTCTGCTTACTTAAAGTACTAGCTGAGGTGCTAATGATTTCTCTAACAAGCGCATTGACCTCGCCCCTCAAAGCTCATGGCAGCACTTAAACGGACGATAAAACTTTAGTCAATCTAGCGCAAGAAGAGCGCGTAGCGCTCACAGTGCAAATGTAAAGGTCGCAAAGTATGTAGTAGCATGACTAACGATTATAAAAATCTTTTTGTACACCGCTGGTCGTATGGTGAAGACGCGACAGCGAGATACAGTCATAGCATTTGAAAATTTGAATGAACCATACCAAAAATTTCCTTCGCCACTTTAAGTTTACATTTACAAAAGTTAAGTTGTCGCAAGTGACTCTAGGTAGGTTTTTCGAGAAATAGCTTTTTAATCAATCATTCATCGGTGACAAATCTCTGAACTGCGGTGGTTGCTTCTGGAATGCTTCATTACTATTGGGTTGGCTTTAAGTTTGGGCCGTTAAATAGGAAAGACGGAATTCTGAATGAGTTGAGGTGAATTACTGCGAGTATAACTAACAAACACACCCCGAAACCTCTTCAGATTGAGATAGTCTAAATCAGCATCCGAAGTTCCAGATTTGGGTATTCAATGCAATACAATTTTGTTTTCCCTGCAGCTACTTGATTAAGAATATTTGATACCAAGATCGGATTATGTACAGCACGTTACCATAAGTTTGCCCTTCACCACTAACCCAGTCATGACTTCATTGCATATGTGAAAAATGTATTTTCTTGATGGATTGGCCTGCAGCTATGCATTACAGGCTTGTCACAAAGCTGGGGTAAGCTGGCTTCGTCTGTCATGTTTAGTTTACGCATAATATGATCAAAAATACCTGCAGTGTCGGTGGCCCTGTTTAGCCTCAAATGTGACTTGATCAATCTGTATCATGCCACAAAATCGATGGATTATCCTATGGTAAAACTTGAGCTTGCGATCAGCTTCCGCCACAATATGGGTTTTGAGGGACGTTTCAAGGTACAGCATAAAAGAAGTACCAATGAGAATTACACAAGCATCATCAAGAGAGGCTAGTAGTCACATACGCGTCTCCTTTGTTGTGGACACGCTGTGTTCGTTCATGTAACCAATTCTGCTACAGTTGTTTGCAAGGTTACCACCAGTACCTTTATTATTTATTTATTTATTATTTACCAGTTTATCAGAAGCGCTTTATGATACTAATTCGTAGCTTTCTGATATATTCTATAAAATATAATTACTTTGAGACTAGTAGTTATTCAGCAGTCTGAAGATCAAGTGATAAAACAAATCGATTTCAAAGCTGGACAATGAAAACCAATTAGCACATTGAGTCACTTTGGGAATAAAGGGAGAAAAAGGGATGAAGCAGACTGCACTTCTTTCAGACTGCCCTCGGCCGGAATTTGGATGGAAAGTGGTGCCCAAGTTTGGGACGCATTAGGACCTGTTCGGAGATTTTGAAAGAGTACCGGATGTAGTACTGCGGTAGCACGGGAGTGGCGGAATGAGGCGCATTGCATGCATGTGACAAGGTTAGGTTGGAAGATCTACAGAAGCGGAGCGAAGGAGTGGAAGAGCGAAAAGACATGTAAGGTGGGTACGGATGGGGAAAATTGTTACATTAGTTTATGCTTATATGAGGAAAAGCTTTATCTGGAATCCATTAGCAGAGAATGAGAATGATAGTTGGCGTAGTTGTCGAATAAAAGGATCGGTAATGGCTATAGTTAGGCGAAACAATGGCTCCGGACTCAAAGAAGCTTCTACGCTAAAATTTGAGTTTGTGACATCTATGATGCCTCTTGTCATCATGAATGATAGGACATAAGCCCTGGAAACGAGAAAAACTAAAGACAAAGTCACACCACCGCTTTCGCACAAGTTAACTGACTGAGTAGCGAGCTGAGTAAGGACCAAGGGCAGCGAGAGAGATCGTATGCCTCTGATGCTAGTGTTATGGCAGTAAATATGAATGAGGAGAAAGTAGTGCAGCACGGATGCTCGTTACACACTCGGCAAGTGAAATTCGTGTAAGACTTTCGACGACGAGGCTGGAAGGTTGGTTAAGTGATTTATGCTGGGACGAATTCCGCCAGAGCTCTCTCCATGACCATGAACTGAAAGACGACGGGACAAGAAAAGAAACAAGGTAACTTTTAAAGACACATGGAAAGTTACGTCGAGTTAATTCTTGCTGCGACAGGGCCATTCATAGAGCGTGAGGAGAAAAGCGTGGGACAATAAGACTATGGAAAAAAGTGCTGGGGGTTGTCAAAAGTGGAAAGTGTTTCACTGATTTTTCTATTAGACAGCAAGACGAAGAGGTTGATAGAACGAAGAGGTTTGGTGGAGACGGTAAAAATTTATGTGATGCTGCCTGTTTCTCGTGGAGAGAAGAAGGGGTATGGTGGCGTATTTGCTGTAAAATTTAAATGATTACTTAGGAAATTGGAAAGGGAGGCGGGAGGAAAAATACGGGCCCAGCCAGCTGTTTCCATTCTCTTTTCTGTACCTACTGAAACGCTATGCTATGCGTTGGTAGTTAATTTACTGAAGACAAGAATTAGAACATGCTGACGCAGACTACCGCGTGTTTATACGTACAGGAAGTGAAATCTGGCCGGGATAATAGGACAGGAGAAAGTTAGTGGGAGAAAGAAAGAGAAGATGGAAAAATGTATGTAATAAGATGAAAAGCGGAGGACCATCTCGAGTGGGGGCTTATGGATCACGCAGCGGTTGGCTATTCTTTTAGCCACGGTAAAATGTTGATCCCGAAGGATTTAAAGTTTGTTAATAAATTGTGATTCTTGGCCTTGGGCAGGGCTGGAAACTGATTTTTAAAACATTCCTTCACTCGTCCACCAACCTGAGTTTTGTGACCACAGGTTAGTCTCCCTGGCTGAACAAAGTTTCGTCATTAAATATTGAACTTGAAGGATGGTAAAGTATGAAAAGAAAAACAGCGGTAGTTTATCCTCAGATATCTGCAGGATTTCCTCAAGTCATTGTCCCTTTAAGACGGGAGTAAACTCAAAAGCTTACGTAGCGTGGTCTGGAGCGAGGTCGCATGCAGCACAAAGACGTGGTCTAGGAGCTTTGAACGAATCTGGAATGGTTACATGCATAAATATCCGAGTTCGAAAAATAACTTGATGGAAACCCAGAGAGTTTAGTCAGGTCAACTGTCAAAGTTTAGCTCGCAGAAGTATAGATTCATTACGGCGGGCAGAATGACATGGGATGATATACTAGTACAGGGCATGGACGTGCTGTCTTTTCCAGGGGACAAATTTTATTCGAAAGTTCCTGTTGAACGATATAAGCGTAAACTTAAACTGTCCTGTGACCTAGAACTTGAGTAGTAAGATGGTGGTCCGAAGGTATTGGCTGTATGGCAAGGGTTGCATGCTCCATCTTGAATGTCCCAGCAGCTTTTGGATTGAAGACGATTACATGTAGGAAAGGGAAAAACATAACGGAAGAAAGAACCAAGGAGGATAAAGCCACATTCTTGAGCTTCGGAATGCCCTTCCGATATGCATATATGGTCCTTTTGCCAAGCTAATGAACAGGGGCGGAAATGGATGCAGAGATGTAATGTAGCCATAGACCCAGTTTCGTGTGCGTACTCATACATGGGGAAGAATGTACTTGGGTGCAGAATGGTCCGATGTTATCAAGAGCGTGTAAACGGTGCGGAAAAACTAGACAGTGAAGGATGAAGCCATTTGAGATAAGAGCTTAATGGACAAGATATTGCTAATTAAGCTGTTTCGATAACCATTAAGTAATCTCGGGGGAGACGCTGAGTGCGAATCTAGGCGTCTTAATCCAATTCATAATTACTCGATGAAAAGGCCGTGGAACTTACGCCATACAGTTCGGGAAGTAGATCCAATCGCACAGTTCCAACCACAGGATAGTGGCCAAGGGAGTAGCAGCCGACCGGTACGTATATTTGTGTCGGTGAGCAAGTACAAGGTGAAGACGCGGCAGGATGTCCGGTCGTGCTTCTAAGCCACATGCATGGGTATAGTAGTGCTCGTTGCTCGTATTTCTCTCTTTTCAAACAATTTCAAGACGAGCAAAGATGTACGTAGATTTTCCCATTCCGGTTGTAAAAACTATGTAGGTAAAATGTGGTTCTGATGCGAAAACTGGCCCAGATTTTTCAATGCAGTCCCGGAAACGATGGACATGGTCAAGGAAAAATCATCTAAAAGTTTTCCCAAATAGCATCATCGGCTTGATGAGATGGGAGTGGCGGCAAAGTATGCCGGCAAGGTCAGCAAAGTTAGGACCATCCAAAGCTTCGAACAAAACGCTGTCTGCACCAAGCTGGGAGTAAGCAAAGAGGGAAAATCGGAGGAAACGTTCGAGAGATAGGGATTCCAACCCACGCCTTGAATGCTTTGCTTTTTAGATCATGAGGAAAAGAGGAAAATTAGCGCGAAAATATTTATTGGATTAGCACGCAAACATTTTAAGGATGAAGAGACATGCTGAAGTCAAGCATGAGAACTCGCAGCTTATATGTGCTAGTTGGAAGATGCTCATATAACGGTGCGGTGACTGCTGTCGTCGTCGCGCTCTGCTACCACTCTGCTCTTGCGGATTACAACATGATCGTGCGACCCATTATGTGAAAGATTAATTGGATGGCCTGGGAGATGTATTCTGGCAATATCCTCTGCATCTCCTCCGATCTGCAGACTCTCAGATAGTCCTTGAGATTGGAACCGGGAAGCTCTTCTTTAATTGTCACATGACCTTTGATCGGAACAGCTTCACCAACCACCACGACCGAGGTTCTTTCCAGGTCTCTGTACGTGCAAACAAACGTGGAACTCGCTCGAGCTCCTTCACCAATTTCTCTCACAGCGGTGCGCTGCTGTCGTCGTATATCTAAGACTGTCTGTGAGCATTTTCTCACCAACCTGACGGTGCAATCACAAGCGTTTTAGATTTATTCAAAGAATAAACCCAGTCACGTAGTGTTCCAACTGCGGTAGTAACTACGCCTTCTCCTTCGTTAATCAACCAATGATTGATTCTTGGAACGGTGAGATTAAAATTGCATGCTCAAGTCTCTCAGTTGAACCGCTCCTCTTGGCAGTCTTAGGGCTTCCTTAAATTGTAGGGAACGGAGGTCGAGTGACAGGTCTTCGTGACTGTGTCATGGCCTCCATGTCGGATTCGAAACTCGTTGCCGCGCCTCTTCTCACTTTTCTCATGTGTCAAAGTCCTTGTTTCCATTGTTGAGACGAGTTCCTTTGTTACGTGTGATTTAGTCTCTGGGTCTCCCCCTGTCAAGTTGGCAAAACTTGTGCGACCTTCACAGAGGCAGAAGGGGGTGAAGCTGGCTTGACTGTCAGTGGAGAAAATAATCAGCGGGATACATAAATGGAACAGGAATGACTTTGTGGGTAGAGCAGCTCTTTAAAGTTTTAGGAGAAAGTGGCACGGAATACGCAAGGACGGCATGTATACGCCATTGATTGCGAAACCAATGAGAGGAAACCAATGCAATGACTCTTGAAAACGGTCACATAGGAGAGCCTGGTTACTTGCCTGGTATCTGCTTACTTTCTACTTGGTTGCATTTTTACAAGACTCCGAAGGCACTCAGTCTCGGTAACCCAACCGCGACTTAATATGTTTGCGAACAAACTTACTGGAGAAAGTAAAATTGGCGCAGCACAAAGTACTCAGTAATTCTATGAAGTGACTTAATTTTTTTAGGAGCTCTATAGGAGGAGAACGGATTTAGAGATGACTGGAATGCTACAACTTAAAATGCCGACGACAACCTCCATGAAGTGCTATGACTTTCCAGCCGATCCAGAATCCACGTTTTGCAGCACTGGCTCATTTGTATCCTATACTACTTTGCTAGTAGGCAAAAAATCTAGCCGGTGTTGATTATATTCTGGAAACATTCAAGTTGCACTCTCGCCCAAGGTTCAAAAGGGGCCAACATTGGTCTCACGGCAGTACAAGCCCTCGCATTTTTAACGATCACGATGACTGCGGAGCTGCTGGAGGGATTTCATATGGTGTGTTAATTTGGCAACTTTTTTTCCAGGTCACAAAGGTTGAGCAGATGGGTGCGAGAATTCTATTGGAAAGGCCAGGAGAGGAAACTACGGGATTTAACATGACCAGCAGCGTTCTGAAATCCCAGTTATGGTAGTGAGCTGGAATGGGATGAGCAAGTGCTGAAGCAGATAAAATACACGAGCGATAAAACCGAAACAGATGCCGGACGGCTAGGGAAGGGAAAGGATGGAATAAAAAGAATAAAAAATGTTGCGGTCTTCCTTCTATGAAGGTACTATGTCTCTTTGCATGACTTTGGTCAATTTCGTTGCGGGTGCCAAGTTTTTCATGAATCGAGTGCAGTTTCCAATCGAGGATGGGGAAAGGAACGTTCGCAGCCGTCCTTTCGCGAGTCTCAAAAGAAATATGCTAAGAAAATGGAAGGTCTGCGAGGCTTGAAATTGTTTGAATTTATCGCTTAGGCGGATAGGATGAATCTGTGCGGAAGTGAAAGCTTGAGAGTAGATCGGGCGGAAGGAGGAGAAGAAATGCGCTCTGATTTTAAGAAGGCTTAGTGGTATCGGAGCGAAATTGGGATGCAAATCATATCCATTCTATTAAACGTGAAGACTTGGAATAAATTTTTGAGGAAAATGATCCAAACAGGAGATCGCGAAGCTAGGAGGAGGTCTTAGAATTCCTTGGACTTGGGTAATTTATTACGCAAGTTGATATTTGAGAAAAATATAATCTGGTCCGTCCTCTCTCTCCTCCGCGGTTATAATTCCAAATTTGTATGAAATCTCATCCCTCAAAAGAAAAATCCCGCGACATAACTCAAGTATCTTGTTAAACTTCAAATGCAGGGACGAGGAGCGAGTCGACGTATATCTGCTCTCAGTACTCTCAGACCAGGGATGAGCGCCCTCCCAGGGTCCGTTCAAGAGTCGGCGTAGCGAAACAATAAAACGTTCTCGCTCGTAAAATGGGCAAAAAATTCTTTTATCATAAGACGAGAGTGTGCGGATAATCTGAGAGCGGCAGTCATGCTATCATATAATTTCCTAGCTGTGTTGAGCTCTTTTAGCATTTCTTCATTGTAATATGTCTTGTATTGTATTTGGGAGGAGCTACGTGAAAATTTCAGGAACAGCTTTGACAGGAGCTGGAGGTGAAAGCAAGCAAGAGAGCGTAAAAGATTGAATAATGATGATGAGATGCATTGAATTCCAAGGCCTATTCAGAAAGGTGGAAAAGTTTCATGCCAATCTCTTTAAATGGTCCCTGGATTCGACAAGTTTGAAGGATGAGAAAAAGTTAGTCTGGCGTTTGTATTTTGAGAGAAAGTACAGAATACATTCTGACTTTCCTTTACAGAACCGCGAACATGTGTGTTTAAGGTATTCTCGCTACATTTCCTCGGATGTGCTAGCACCACTGAAGGCTGTGTTGAGTTTAGCCTGAAGCAGGCAAAAGTTATCTTTATACCGGGGTCTCGCCGTCGTCGTAACTACGAATGAAAATGGTGCCCTGATCGATTCTCTCTCAGCCCTCAAGAGGAGCAAGTATCCCTTTTATTCGCACATTCTCGCTGCCACAAGACGGTTGCCTTCTTTAGATTCTAATTGAGGAGGTGGAAGGGCTACCCATGCCAAATTTAGCAATGCAAGAAATTCATCAGAAGAGAAAGCGGGCGGGAGAGTCGCTTGATGAAAGGATTCAGCGCCTTTTACATATTCTTTGCTACGCGACAGCAAACGCCTTTCTTATTATTCACGGGAAGGAGTCTTGCTGGGAGCTATAAGTTAAAGCGTCTTCCTTCCTCCTACTCTGTGCGACTAGTTTTCCGGAGTTAATTTAAAACAATGATGAGTGCTCCTGCTGCACTCATGCAAGCCTTGCAGAACTGATGCCAAAACAAGGGATTTATGTAAACAAGCGTAGTGAATTTCATCAGAGTGCTACGCCCTCCGAAAGAGACTAATGATTCTTTTTTGTGAATCAAGCGAAAATATGGCACTTTGACCAAGAAAAAATCCTCTTGTAAAACTCCGAGAGCGGAAGAAGAGCAGAAGGAGTTGCCGGGAAGGGAAGACAGTTACATGATTCTAAACTGCGGGGAAAGATGGAAAAAGTTTGTTGGGAAATGCGGACCGGTAAACAAAGCATGATTTTGTCAAGGTTTGTGGGTGTTGGAGTGGGAAAGTTCGCTCGTGATTGAAAGACGGGTTGACAGAGCATACTGACGTGCTTACGAGATAATACTGAAGTGCATACAGGAGGAGAGAACTTTTGGCTCATGTCATATCTGCGATGGAGTTGATAGCGGTAAGTTTTATCGCGTACGCTCCTCCTGAAGGTACTGAAATGATTTGGATTCAAAGGAAGAATGAAGCCGAGCTTCCAATGATGGGCAAGCAAAAAAAGAATGTAAAGGAATCAATACGGAATCCGATGATCAAAGAAAAGACGTGAAAAATAAAATGACATGGCCGTAAAACACGTCTCGAGACCGTAAGCTGACGTGTTCTGATCCTGATTATCGCAACTGCAGGAGCAAGATTGCGAGCCTGAGATCAGGATTTAGGATTGAGTCGAACACTGATCACAAGTGTGTGCTTCCCTGCCACGGCTTTACGGCAAAGAGAAGCGGACGACGATTCGCATGCCAATGTAACTCCGGGTCCGATAAATTACTCCAATCAGGAAGGAAGTTAAAGAAACATGGGAGATGTTTCAAACTCGAGACTTTCAGCCTTGCCAGCGGGAAAAGCAACACGAACGTCGGCTAATAGCCACGCCAAAGGAATAAGGTTTTAACGAGGTGCGACTAATATTTTTCCGACTTTAAAGCGCCGGAAGGAGCAAAGAAGCAAAGAAGGAAAGAAGCAAGAAGAAGAGGATCACTACGACGACTATGAGAGCCTTTTATACAGCAAATTAAGCACGTGGAGCTGGAGCTGGAGAGGGAGAGAAAGTGACAGGGAAGGACTGGTAGACTGAACCGAAGGTTAAAACCCATAAAGTAGCAAGGCTGTAACGAGCTTTGGATGAAGACGTATGCTGAACTATTATTTGGCATGGGTTAGTTCGACACTCGTGTCATAATGTCTGTCCGGTGTGAGATACGTAGCAGATTGTAATTTATAGCCGACCAAGGAATCCTCAGACCCTTGGAGTCAAAGGCTCCGACTTGCTCAAGCGACGGGGAAGCAAGGACATGAATTCTCGTAGGATGTAAACAGGAGAGGTGAGAGGGAATAGAAGAAAACGGAAATAAATGCTTCCATATAGCACTATCTTAAAAGCTGTCTTGTGCTCTCGGTACTTCTCCACTTGGAGCTTGGATTTTGGATGCAAGAGGACTTATTCTGCGGTGTTGTGGCCATGAAATCGCAGCGGAGTGGGTGAAAGTTGTGAAAGCCAGAGCAAGAAAGAGAGGATGATATTGCGGAAGGGAGAGAGGACTGACTGCCAGAGTTAGCGCCGGGATCCTTGCTTTCCAGCACTGCAGCAAGCGAGGCAGGAGGTAGTCGCAGACTACTTTCTTCTGGCCACGCGAAAGTAGTCGGACAGAAGTTGTAAGGAACCTGAGCATTGTAACACGGGCTCCTCCAGATCAACCCACGGTATGGCTACCGAATTCCGAGCTCCAGCCCAGATGGAATTGGGACGGGAAAGAAAGCATGAGATATCCAAGTCCAGAGACGAGGATCGGGATGAAGACAAGACGGACGGAGTTTTATCATCTTCCTTCTTCCACGTTCCTTTCATCAGGGTGTAGTGAGAAGACGGGAGACGAGAAAGCACAAGATACACACAACCAAGAGACACACACCGGGATCGCATCAAGACTTTCGCTCCCGAGTTGCTCAATCGCTCGTGAATAATTAAGTGATGATTGAGTCTATCTGTAGTTGGAGAGTGGTAAAGAAAACAGGTGATCCTCCGAACAGTGATGATCCACTCGCGGTTGCTTAAGCTCCGTGAACGAATTTCACTGCACCTCCATCCTCGTGATCAACTCATCGACGTCAAGCACCACGGACTACAGGAATCAACAGCTTAAGTTCCAGCGTCAACTACGGGATTACATTGAGATTACACGGCAAGTGATGGGAAAAGTTTAATTATAACACAGCTCCTCTGACCGCAATCCACCCCGTGTAATACAATTTTAATTCGTCAGTCTTCTTGAGTCACGAGGCTAGCTCAATTCCAGTTCCTCGTAAGTGATCACGATTTTCCTACTACTTTAATTTATGAAGATCAGACTGACTGCTGGTAAGAGGCACATGTTTTCTTCAAATACCGGAATCTGTGCTTTCCAAACACCTGACCTGTACTCATCCGAAGGTCTTCAAGCCGAAAGGTAAGGAACGCATGTCAAGAAATTCAAGTGCTGCAGTCAAAACTGCAGCCGGCACCGAAGCTACAATAATGTAATTACAAGGGGGAGAAACTTAACACCAAGGCGGGCAGTTGTACCGCCTCCAAATGGGAAAGTTGCAAAGCTTTGCAAACTTTTATCTTTGATAGTGTGAAATCCCTATGATTTCACCAGTCATTTCGTATAAGGCGACGACAGCACAGTACCGCTTACATGGTTTTTCGCACTTTTCGTCACGCTAGAAATAGGCAAGTTGAAAGCCATGTATCAAAAGGTAGCCACGCTTTTAGAGTTTGAGTTCCGCAAATTCTATTGTCAGTTGAGGACCTTTCCTTATGAGTTAAACAAAAGAATAATTCTTGAGCTTTTAACATGCACGCGCTCACCACTAGAGGTGGACCACAGGCAAGCCGACTGAATCATGCTCAAAGCGGGCATTTGCAGGACAAGTTATGAGGGAATGGAAAAATTGATTGATCTGACACCAAGTTATTTTGAGGGTATGAGCAAAGCACATGGTGATAAGTACGAATCGGCAGGGTGTTTTCTTGAAGAATTCATTTTAGATGGTAAAGAGCCGTCATATTCATTCACAGATTGAAAGGACAGGAAGAGATGGAGTGAATGCGGGACGGAAGTCGCCTCGTGTTCGTGATTACTTACTTTGCAATGACTTTTCAGGATGTACGGCAGCACTGATTGAAGATAGATGGACGGCGACGGAACTCATGTGCTTGTGACAATACAAGACATTGGCACTACAAGTCACATCCATTAAGTGGCACAAGGGTTACCATCAAAATCACACCTACTTAGCGTCATCTGCCTTGGATTTATTTCGGATTATCCGCTCTTTTCCCACACTGAGCTTGACAAGACATTCTTCTACAAAGATAGGGGAGGTGCGGTGGAGAAACGAGGCTCTCAGAGTACTTGCTGGAACAACATTCCTCGATAGTGGGAATGATTGGTAGAAGCCAAGCCGTACTTAACGAAGGAGGAGTTTGTGGAAGAAAACTTTGATCCGGCATAAAATATTTACATTCTGCCGGATAAGACTTGTGAAATTCAGCTGTCGGACAGTTTGTAGTGATTGGACACCATTGTGAGGAGGGAGCAAGTGAAGAGACGGAAATGTAAATGGCCGGCTGTCAAGCAGACAATAAGTGTTGAGAATAACTTTTCAGTCCTGGTGTGTCAGGCTTGCAGTGCTGGATGTGGAACGTGGCAAATTTTGCCCAAGCGGATCTTGAGCAAGTCCATTGGCAAGGACCCGGCATTATGCATTACGAGCATCCCCCGCCCGAGTTCACGAACCTACCCTACTGTGACTCCCCGGACTTTTCGTCCGGCTACTTACCTTGCGGAGATGTGAACGAGAAGGATTCAAATTCATGTGACAATGTGGATCTAGAGGCTGATTTTCCCTTCTATGTACCTGAGTTTGAAGTACTTGAAAACGTGTCCTTCCTCAAACTGACTGTCTCAGGTATGTATGGAGCATATGAGCTTTTCCTGATCTCACTTTTATAGTGGTCTTTACATGCTCCAAGATTACGCTAAATCCCTCGATGAGAGTGGCTGTAAAACAACGAGCCTTTCACCCCGAAAAAAAGTCAGAGGCAGAAGCGAAACAATTCAATTTTACATCCAGTTGGCGCGATTATCATCTCGAATATAAGAACTGCAGGGAGCAAATTCCTTGCCAAGACCAAGAAATAGTATTTCTTGTCGTCCTCAACTCAATTTATTTGAGCATAATTCTTGAGGCGCTTATATTTCTATCGGGGGACGTTTATTGGCAGCTGGGATATGGGGTGAAAATGTATAAAAGTCTTTACTTTCTCCTCGGTAATTGAAGCGTACGCGAAGCGCAACGTTTTACGGATCATTGTATCACCAACCATTTGCTGGGCCACAGTAAAAGGAGGATGAGGAGACAGAGCCTGTAATTCTTGCTACTTGAGGGGAAAAGATGCATCGCACAAACTAGCCAACCCCTGCCAAGTACGAATTGCCAAGCTTGAGTGGAATGAATGGTGGTAAGAACGCGGCATGAAACGACCTGTTTCTTCTTGTTTTTGGCACAGGAGGGTCGGCAACACCCAAATTTGCGATCCAAGACAAGTTCGAACAGTTCCTCCTCAAGGGTGAAGTCACCGGCCGGATGGTTTCTAATTCTAACGAAGAAGAAACGGAAATCACCATAATTAAAGCAAACTACGGATGTATTATGAAAATCCTGTTTTCCGAAGTAAGTTTTTCCTTTCTTTCAGTAATTCCCCTACCCTAGCTCCTCCTGCCCTTACCGATGAGCATTCATTCAAGCGTGGAGATGGAAATTCATCTCTTATCGTTTACACCTGGGAGTCCAAAAGTGTTAATGCACTGTGAAGGAAACAAATGCGGGTGGGGATATGTGCCACGATATGGTCGATTCTCGTCACTACACATTGCTTTCAGCAAAGGAGAGAGTGAAAGTCGTAGGAGGAGGAGGAACAGGCGTGGAGGAAGAAGGGTCGGAGAAAGTTTGGTGGATAAACGTTGTTGCCTCTGTTGAGCATTCTGAGAGACAATTACATGAAAGGCTATTATCTTCGGTGTCATTAGCTGTTGGATGTGGCATTGAGTTTCCTGCGGGCTCAAGGAAAATAATGCGTCATCTCCTTCTTTTCTTAACGAAACGGGCTTGACACATATGAAGGAGAGAGGACTGGACGGACGGCCCAGCTCCTGGAACGGATGGATGGAGAATTTCTACAAGTAGAGCATTGTTGATTGCAGAATGATACTTCCGGCATTGATCAATACAATGCACGAGGATGGATTGAAATGATCGAAGAAAATGTATCCGGAATAGTGAATAGATTTCAAAGAAAAACATGAGGCAGGGCAGGGGGAGGAATGCAAGAAAAACAAAAGTTTCCGCGGCGGAGAACAATCAGCTCCTCTCGAGCAGGTTCTTCGTCATGCTTTCTCCATAAGTGTCTCTTGTGCAAACTCAATAGTTCCATACGTTTGAAAGGGATTTTATACTCCCACGTGAAAAGGCAACAAGGCTACAGAAAAAACTTGCAAAAGTACAGCCAAAGGACAAACCACCTGCGGGCTAACAGGACTACCGTGACGCATACCCACGGGTCACCTCGTCATGTCCTTATCTACATTCTCCAAAGAAGGATGAAGGCTCCTCAGGTGAAGGCTCATAGCAGCGCATTCAGACCGAAACGTTGACAGATTACAGTTCAAAGCTCGCAAAGATAGATGCTCATCTGCCGGCAGGAGCGTGTGCACTGCTCTATAAGCAATGGGCATTAGTCCTCTCGCAATCCAACGCGGCCACAACAGGGAGAAGAGAGTCAATGTTTTCAGGATGAAAGGACGGGCGGTAGACGCGGTGAACTGAATTTTAAAAAACTGTGCCAATCCATACAGGGGGATGACATAGGTATTTTATGGCTCTTTTAAACTCGGTCCGATGGTATACACACAAGTGCGAAGGGGAAGTACGGTGCAATCGCGAAGCCAGGAAATCAGAAAGCATCATCATTAACGCGTTAGGTAACCACGACCTGACTTGTTTGCAACTCTTTCAGAGAGAAAGTACGGTTAGCCTGGTGTGAGGGAGCGAAATAAGATTTACATACATGGGAGTCACATTCTCGCCTCCTCCCGCCGGGCTTTACAAATATGACATGGACAAATCCCTGGAGAGGCAACGGCAGTATTTCATGCATTTTTCTCGGCAGTAGTAGGAAGCAAAAGGGAGAATTGCTTTAGACATTCTCTTGATCTTCTCTGACGGTATCTTTGCTCCAAAGTGAATAAAACTTGTGAAAAACAGGCTAGTTTCAAGAGGTCAAGGCTCACATGAAGGGAATTTTCGAACGAGTATATTATTCTTTACCAGGTACCTTTTTGCATAGACGCTGATGCACCGGGTGAGCAAGGTATGGAAGCAGAGAGACAGAGGGAGAGAGTTTAAGACGAGAAAGTTAGAAGTAATAGAAATGATGAAGGGAAAAGGAAGTTGGACAAGCTTGGGTACCTAAAAATATTGGCGAAATTTTGGGAATTGTGATGCAGAGAAAGTAGGAGTGGTGAATGAGACAGGACGTCGTAATTATTGCATGAGGGGGAAATTCATCGGATGGAGTTGCGTTGGAAGGATTTTGCATGCGGTCCCTCCGCTGCAATATTGCCATTTCAGGTAGTCCAGGTATGCTGCTGGGGAAAGGAATGAGGCATCGGACTTTGTGCATTACTATTTAGGAGAAAGTAGACTGGAGAGTGGAGTAGAGAAAGTAGAATGGGAATTGAAGGCGCATCTGGGCCATCAAAAATTCAGCTCTCGCTTGTGCTTATTTTTTACTGTGTGTGAAAAGAGTGGGGCGATGATAAAAACAGTGTGTTAAATGTAAATTGGTAGAGCGCCTCAGTAAAAGAGTTACGACATTGCTGTGAGACCCGTCATAACGAGAGATAATATACGGGAAGGCTTGATGCAAGGAGAAACCATAAGAACATTAGGTATCATGATAAATTGATGTGCATGGAGCCGGGACGGCGCGTCCCAGATCTTGCGAAAAGTACATCACTCTGGAATCCGCTACAGCCGTCCCAGTCCCATTTTTCGTAACGGGTATTTGCTCACATGTATTTTCAAGAGTCATGTAACTTGTTCCTAATGCGGACCCGGTCCAAATAAGACAACTATATTTTGTTCTCCTCCAGAGCTCGAACGTACATAAGCGTACCTATTCTGTTAGGATCACTTATCAAGTGACTCGTCATCGCTCCGTCCCATGTACATGACTCGGCGCTTTCTCCTTACAAAAGACCGAGAGGAGACAGTTTGTCCCATAGATACTTGAACAAGCGTATCGTAAGAGGAAAAATCCCCCGTCCTTCTCTTTTCAGCCTCAATGGAAAAATACACTTAAGAGATTTTCTTTCTCGTGAATTATTTCAGAGCCGTCGTTGCTTTGCCATTGTCGCACCCCCAAACAGCCTCATTGGGACCGTTCGGCTTGACAGACTTCAAAACTTTATCGAAATTAAAAACTTTATTGATGGGGAATCGTATAAGTCGCCGTACTCCAGACTTGAAGTTTCCGTAAGTGTCATGTCAAACTTTGTTCAGTATATCTCACTGTGTGTCGTTGTCACTCGAACATGACCGCATCAGCAAACTTTTATCGTTATGAAAACAACCCTTATCATTAGCTCCCCACAAGGGTAAAGTAATGACTAGTACCGTGGTAAAAGTTGATGATAGCTAATGGGACACATATATAAGTCGTGGCTCTTGTATCACTCAAGCCGTCTTCCTTTTCCATGCAGTCGTAGAAGGCTTACACTACCAGGGATTTCGGGGAGCAGAACAAAAATCGTTCGTTATTTTTGCTTTTAATCGGCAACATGATGAGCAGATAGGTCGTCAAAACTCGTAATAGTACAAGGAACGCTGCCTTAAGCGTTCTGAAGATAGTTGGATGAGAGCTGGGCCAGAAAATAGTCCGAGTCCTCTTGGATTAGTATAGCTGACAAGCTCGTTAGAACAGTCCGTAAATAGAGGAGCGAAGTGTAGTGTAGCAAACTCGCAAGATGCATAAACCGTTTTTCCACTAAGCAACAGAATGGCTTCAAGAGCCAATTAAAACGTTTTAGTATCAGATTCATGTATAGTATTTTTAATCCGGCGGATTTGACTCCCGAATGTTTATCCCCATTGCCTTTAGGTTTAATGAAAGAATTCCAGCCATGAAAAACTTTTGATACAAAGGAAACATTCGAGATAAAATTCATATTTGCAATAGCAATGAATCTACCAGGCCGTACAAAAGTATCTGGGCGGTGCTTGGGGCACTTTGCGTCTGCCGTTCCTACTAAAAGTGACTTTTTAGAACACTCCAACATGAGCAGAAGCGCATTACAGAAGCAGGAACGAGACAAAGAATTGAGGTTGAAGATTAAGACTACTGAGAGAGAATTTAATTTGAAAGCATGTATAATTAAAGAACGCGGATTTTTTCTCACGTATCTTTTAGCCCTGCCTCTTAGGCAGTCTGAGCAATTCTGGTGGTAATTAATGCGTAAAGTTTCGAGAAGAAACCTTGAAAAGATGCGGGTAATTATGAGGAGTATTTCTCGCCAACATGTGCCCAAATACCACAGTCAATATCTTGCAATGGGTAACTTTGTGGCCAGAGCTGAGGATAAGAGAGAGAAGTTGGTTAAAGATCTCTACCATACAAATGAGACAATAACTATAATCGTGAACCATTAGCGATGGAGAAGGATCGTTATGCATTTATCTACCCTGTAGGCTGTGGGGAATTTGGACAGATATTTTATCTGTGTGCCAACTCCCTACCGTCCTCTTGAATTACATCTCGTCTCAGCTGCAGGAACGCCTTCAAGATGGATACGAAATGGAGAACAGTCCTTATTTCCGCTTTTTAAATGTATCACGTTGCTCCAAAACCAGCTATCTGCATGAAACATGTCTAGGGAAAGTTTCCCCCGTTTCCAAACACCAACTGCTTGTACATGCAATCCTTTCTCCCCTGTCCACAGATTAAGAACTGAAAGTTCTAAAAATAACAGTAATGATCAGAGAGCAACAAGGATGGAGTATCATTCCACAATTCTTATACTCGAATCGTCATATGACAATGGGCAGTAGCAGCTGGTAGTCACTGTTAGTATATTAGGGCTATGACATCGTATTCATTACACACACCCATATGAAGAAAAAGTAATAGCCTTTTATTGCTAATTACACGCTAATTAATTCCATCATTTCCGTATCTTTCTGCAAGATAGCGATACCAGATGATCATAATTATGTGGATGTGGTTATATTTAGAGGCCAATTGAGACTTTTTGATGTAGTTTATCGGGGATATAGATGGAGCAAGTTGAACTATTCTGTTTCCGAGATTTTGAAACATTAATGTGAAACCGAAGAAGACGAAAAAGGACTAAAACTGATGAAAAGGGAATAAACTAAACTTACTTTATTTCTACAGCTAAGACGTCCAAATGGATTGGTGGTGGCCCAAGCAACGTCAAATCCTAACCATCAGTCTGGCCGTTTCCATCCTACCTACCCATTTTTGGTGGTACAATTGTCGGAAGGACTTGGAGTAATCGATAAAGCCCTGATAATTGGCTTTCTCACAGCTTTGGTAAGGGAACACTGATGAGTGTGTGCAATGAATTATGAATTACATGACTTGGCCTTGCATGCATTGACTTTCGCTTGTGTGATTGAATAAAGCCTGATGGTGGGAGGTTGCGTGCAGGAGCACGAGCGCACTATCAATCTAGAATAACTACTTTCACTGAAACTGACGAGAAAGCAGGCGGTATTTACTTGATGGAGTGTTTATGCTTTTTGTGCTCAATACTTGAAGCGGAAGGAGGGCCGTCGTCCATGGGATGCTTCGCAGTTTTACAATTCGCACAACGTTGAAACATGCATCGTCTCCCCCAAAGGAAGGGAAGAAAGAGAGGAGGTTGAACTTGCTCCTCTCATGAATTAGCAAGTACTTGTTCAGCTGTGAAGTTTACATTTATGAGCCCTCAATGGCTTGCTTGAAAGCTACTTTTTCGCAGCATTGACATGGTAGCCATTTCACTTGACCCTCTGCTTCACTTCAATCTGACTTAACAGTGCTGATTAAGAGAAAAGCAACACTGAGTCGGAGTCTACAATGTAAATGCTGTCATTCAATATATTGCATAAGAAAAATCAGTGAGAAAAAACACCGGATAGTCATTTTCGGACCTTTCGTCCACAGACAGAACATGAGGCAATAGTGATTTTGATTCACGACTGAATGGAAGGTAGACTGCGAGAAGGTGGACAGAGAAGCAGAGTTGGTTGAAGGAAGAGGTAGTAGCTCATTTCTTGGATGGAACATTTCAGAACGTAAATGCTCTCTTAGGCGCGTCTGCTGGGATGTAAAAATGTAGATTTTGGGAATTTGCCTCATCCATCATGTGATGGCCGCATGCCGCCACACTTTCGCGGCTGAGAACGTACAGAGGAACAGCTATTGCGGAAGCTTTCTTGAGAGGATTTCCTTCCCTTTGAAATCATCACAAATTGAGAATGTGACGGGTGAAAATTGTCTGCAATTTTACATGATTTACGCCCGCAACAACTCAGTACCTAAGTAGTATTTACCGGCTGACTCTGCATATTTTTCTGGCTGATTCACCGCCGTGACTCACACTTAAGTGAGCAGTACCTACGAAAATTTTGCCACGTCGCAAATCACCTTGATGCATTATCATTACTCCTGTTCTCAGATAAGAGTAAGGTTTCTGCAACTCCGGGCAAGGATGAGCAAATCATGCTAGTCCGACAGGTAAGAAGAGCGAAAAATTACCAAGTCAGCTGCCGGGGAGACCAACCTTTTAGCCAGTGAATGCCGCTTGATACAATGGTAAAGGTTTGTGTGGGAGCTTGAGATAAGCAAGTTGAATGCATCTCTAGCTTCAAAAAGCAATATGGCTAACTGGACTACGTATCCTTGAGCCAAGTTCCTCGAAATGGCGGAGAAGAGTATTCGGTGAACAAGGAGCGGATTATGGATGGATCTGCCAACTTTCTCAGGTCAAAGATGGTTTGAAAGAAGAAGAAAGAGAGTACGAGGGGCAGAGGCCAGTCTACACACAATAGAAAATCCAACGATCAAGCTCTAATGCTTAAAGAACTGACAGTTGAGTTTGTTGTAAAATGTATTTCTCTTGGATATTATTTCACTGTGCAGAGCTGAGAGCAGGGCAGAGCAGGACACATGCTCTGTGAGCTGAAAAGAGATTTATTTTATGAGCTTAAAGGGTTAGGCTGAAGGTTACACTTGTAAAAGGTAAATGAGAAGAGACAAGTGTCGGCTGCACCGTCGTTGGAAAGAGGGTTTGTTCATTCTAATCCGGTAATTTCATCAGTCCAAGGTGCAATTGGACCGTGAACTGAGCTAGTATTTTCCTCGGTTACGGAGTAAGCCGGTGAGTGGACGACTCGAAACTGGAAATTAGTTTCATAAGCACTATAGGAAACGGTTGTTATGTGCGCGTCGAGCGTTCATAAACCTAGTTTCGCTTTATCCGGATGTAAAAATGAAGAGACATTTGGTGCGGAGGGAAAGTTGGGAAATTGATTAGCGGCGGTGTAACCCAGGTTATTGTTTTTGTTCACAGGGAATGGACATCGCAGACGGCCTGAAAGGAACAAAGAAAATAATGCTGTGGATGCTCATCCTTTTGACTGGAATACTCTCTATTTGCATTCTCATCATATATTTTTCATACACATAAAATGGAGAAGAGAAAGCTCAATCGCTGTAAAATCCTGTTTTAATATTACTCTCTCGTGCTCCAGCTCTTTTCTTCCGCCTGTACGCGTACCAGCAACGACTTCTTGAGTACATGATTCTCGTCCCTGGAGCAACTAAGAGATGTTCATTTTCCACATGCACTTTCGCTACACATGACCCGGAAAAGCTTCTGCTCAAAAACTATCATGTTACTGCACATCTCATGAAAACAGCACTCCCTTCCTGGCTCATATGTAACGGCACCACCTATCCTCACATACTTTCTTCATTTCCTCCATGTCCTTGCCTCCTTCCTTTGCATTCAACGTGTTCCATTTATCGCGGACAGCACTTGGCGGATCCACTCTGTCAATCATGCCCTTGAGTGTGGGCGACTTAGCTTGTATGCTGTATGCAAGGCGAAAAACGAGTGCGAAATTTATCTATGGCTGGAAAACATCTCAATTGGCAAGTCAGGATTACAGGGGGCAAAATAATGACTTGTGCGTGGTCAAGGAGCGGAAGGCTTGCTCATTTCGTGGGCGGACCACTCTAGCACGTAGCAACGGTAGATGGTCATGAAAGAATTATGAGAGATGAAGGCGGCAATGACGGAGATGAAGGCGAAGCGTAGCCAAGCTTGATTTACTCCTGTTTATTTCAAGTGCAACTCATAAAAATTCCTCACATCTCTGCCATTTAGCGTGTTCTTCAAGTACGCAAATATCTCGTTCTGCATGCATCAGCCGAAAATTATTTATGCTCACTTTGAATAAGTACACTGAATTGCCTCCTTTCGCTCAATTGAAAGCTTCGTCTGCTTTCCCTCGGTAAATATTTACATGCCCTCACATTGTACGCTTATCCTCCCATGATTCTCTCGGAAAACAGACCGTACACAAGCTTCCTTCTTCCCTGTAGACAACAACACTGACTCCGCTAAAACATTCTGTGGAAACATGGCTCTACATTAATTTTCGTTCAACCCTTTCTCAGTCCCAATTACCATGCCGATCCTCCCAGTCTTGGTCTCGTTGGAAATGCTCTTTTGCAAACTAATTTCCCCTCCAGACGTACTTCACAGAATCCACTAAGCCTACCATTCCAATAATAATACAACAAACAATTGACTCAGCTGCTCCTACTTCATAGTTACGTGGCAGTGCCGGTGGATTTTCAAATGCTCCTGTAATGTTCGCCCGCGCAGTACACCAGTAAATGCAGATTTGTCAGCCAAAGCCTCAAAACATTCGCATCATATTCATTGTATAATCAATGAGCAAATAATCCGGTATCTACTTTTCTGTGGGCTCTTGCTAATGTAAGCATTAGAATCGCAAAGATCCCCAGTCCTAGCAATGTGATCCAAATTCAGTCATTTAAAGAATACATGAAAATAAATAACGCTATTATGGAATTGAAACAAGTCGCTGAGTGCATGTTCATTGACTAGCGGTAAGTTAGTACTTGGTTTAAAATTTCTAAAGGAACCACGATTACGATGCGAACGGAAAGAACTTGAAATTTTAAACTGTGGTTCAGTTCAATCATATAATGGAAAATAATGTCTCCTGGATATAGGGTTATAATAAAGGCACATTTAGTTAACATGATGCGCAAAACGTTTCGGGTTCAAATCCTCTAGAGTCAAGTACTTCTGTGCAACGACAGGTATAAGTTGAAGATATACTTATAACTAAGGGTCCCTACGACTTTAGAGTTGAACCATTCGATTCGTCGTGGCAATTTTGTGTTGGGCAGCCGGACTTTATGCGCTAAGATCTTGGTAAAAGCAGTGAAAGTACGTAAAAACGGTAGTTTTGGCGCATTCCCACCTATCTGCTCCGAAACTAAGGGTCCTACGGACTTAAGGCTATCACCATTCGATTCGTCGTAGCAATGTTGTTTTGATCAGTCGCACTTGATGGACTCCAAACGTGGAGAAGCCATCACCTGGTGATCATTAGTATTCATATGCATTGTAGACAGACTGAGCTGAACGTCGTATTTAGAAATGTTTGGCATGTTTAGAGTCGGAATCGATATTTCAATTTAGAGATGTCTTGTTCTACGGTTAGGAATCCACTCTGATGCTTTGATGGATGCAGTTCGTGCAGCTAAAAACTCGTGGTCATGCCAGGCTTAATGATCAAGATGACTCTCTCATTTTGTACGTTGAATTGTGTGGAAATTGTTTTGAATCGAGTACCACGCCTTCTTAGTACCGATATTTTGAGGTTACTCTTATCCATCGCTTGTTGCACCCTAATTTCGTTTTTGATGTTCTTTCTTAACCTTGAAACATTGAATGAAGGTGAAAGTTGGAGAAAGTTGAAACCATTTCACTTTCCCTTTTTGAAGAAAAGTCTTGACAGTATAGGTTGATGCTGAATCATGATCGCGTATACACATGTTCATAAATACGGGAAGGAATCCTTGAAGCACCATCAATTGATTTGCATAATCAGGGGCTAGTGTAAGGCGAGCCCTACTCCTTCTCTCTAGTGTGTTTTCATTGGATGGATAGAAAACCACAGGAGTGGAAAGAGGCAACGCTCTAATTTGATATGCAAATAAAAGGAAGGGGATTGAAAGGGAATAAAAAGACCTACTACTGGCACACAAGTTTCACAACAAGGTCTAAGAGGTTGTAAGGAAATTAAATAAATTGAATTTCTCTAGAAAAAAGCTTCCAGTTTCTCCATTTACAAAATCCCATTCGGCAATTTTAGTTTAGAATATGGCTACAGCTAGAAATCTAGTTTCTTTTTCTTTGATGGAAATACCTCAGGGGTTGAGAGAATTAGAACAAGTGAGTACAAATCGCGGTCAAGTCCCAAGCTCATAAAAGATTCACCAACCCTTGAACACGGATTTACCCCTTTCTGATAGCTAGAATATTGTACAGTCATACCACCAAGTTGTTCTTCTTGTGAAACTAGGATGGTTTGAACTTCTTTACGCAAAAAATAATAAGAAATCTGCACCCTTAGTGTGAAAGCATGCGTTTCATCATTTCCCTAAATTCTGGAAAGTGGCTTGACCTCTCCGTGAATCAGTTGTTACCTCTTGTGCCAAGTTGCAAGTGTAAAAATCTTACGAGTCTAGGGAGAGTGATTGAATGCGAAAAGGGAGATAAACCACTACAAACACGTCGGTTGGCAAGAGAAGGTTGTGGTTTAGTGGAGGGATTACGTGATTTGCCAAGATGAGAAAAGGGCAGAGAGGAAAATAGAGTGAAGATCTAACTGGGCTTTGGCCAGATTTTGGATATTAGATGGGGAGTGGTGGTAGTAGTAGCGTGAGAGAAAACGTGTTGGATGACAAGATGTGAATCCATCATTAGTTGACCGGTGAGCATGCGGATGGATGTAATTGGATACCTGCGGCATTTGGCGGCAAGAAAAATGGTGAGGTAGGAAGGAAATCTCGCCATGTCGCCCGCACATAGAAAAGTTTCTATCGTTTGTAGAGTAGAGTCGCGGTGAAAACAATCAAAAATTCACTCCTATGGTGACTGCTCTCAAGATATAATCTGAGGAGAGGAAAGTAGTGGAGAGCTGATACTGAGGAAAATCGTAATCCGAAATACAATCTTGTGAAAAGGCGAGGAGGAAGCAGAAGCGTGGAGTTACTGTAAGCAGGATGGACTGTGAGGAGTACGTGTGCAAAATTGTAGGGCAATTCGCATACCGAGGTTGGTGGTGGCCCGGCCGGGGTCGCTTCGTGACATGGGTGAAATTCGCGGAAGTGGAGGAGATGTTGTTGAATTAAGGCTACGATTTCTAGCCTACAATGTATACTTGCCCCGGTGGACGGAATCAACTAAATATTTAAGCACAAGCACATGAAGCACCCAGGCAAAGGTTGAATGTGATGAAGGGCTGGTTGGTGCACACCCACAGAGACAAGAAGAAGGACGGAAGGAAGGATAAACGTCTCGGTCCAAAGGGGAAAATCAATGCCCAACTGCTACATGTTTAACATCCATTAGGAAAATTTATTGAATTTAGAGACGACATACGTAGAAATTAAAGCTGGGAACTGTGGCAACCCGATAAAAAATTCCAGCCCCACCGCATTGCATCACTTGAGACGAAACAACATTTCAGCAGCACATGTTTGATTGCCTTCTTCCTCCAAAGCAAACTACTTTAGACAAGTGGGGAAAAGTAGCTTGAAACGCTGGGGCTGATGCATGTAGCCAACCCAAGTTCTATACCTAAGCGCCTTGCTTTGGTCTTCTCCGATCACACTGATTTGATTAACGTCACCAGCTACGACCTGTTCCAAAGGGCACTCGATCACTTTCCCAAGCTAAACGACGCGTACAACTTAGCACTCGGTGAGCATTTCGCGATTAGTTTCCTGTATACTGTAGATGTATACTAAAATCCTGAATTTCATGTTCATGACCCGTGACTCAAACCAAGCCATTATCAACGGCCACATAGACTTTTAGCCGCACTAGCCTTCAAGTACTGGTTATTGCAAACACTCAAGTGTGTGATTCATCCACAAAGTGAGTCAAGCGAAGCAGTTATACTTCCATTCATCGGTGTCGGCATGTAACCTAGACTAATGGATTTCGTCTGAAGCAATGCGTGAATACGTTTGCCCACATTTGTTCAAAGCTGATGTACAGGTTTAAATCCATCGTTTGTTATAACTACACTAATGGAAAAATGAACAGCTTGCTGTCATCCCCAGATTCCGGGCACAAAAACCAGCAGTTTACGTAATGTGGTTACTTTGTAAAATGACGTGCAAAAAACCATGAAACTACAAGGGATTTTTTCCTCCACATCATAAAGCTTCCTCGGACACAATTACTACAGGCCATCCTCCACTGATACGTGGGAGAGAAAGCCCTGGGACGATAGATGAGCTTTTTTCGCAGGAAATCTCGCTGCGGCATTAGAAAAAATCGTGTGCGATGAGCTGAAATGAGGCATGTCAAAAGATGGGAGGATATATTTCACGCTATTCAAGACTAAATTCTGCTGCAAAAGCAGCGGAACTTGTGCGGAAGCTCGAGGCATTAGCTGATATTTATGCGGATGTAAGTAAGCTTCTAAACTAGCGGCTAATACTGGAGAAACCGTTATTCTGATTCATGGAGCTCGTGATTGAGACCAGCATGAGAAATCCCCCATGCAAAATCGCTACTAAGTACGATGGAGGAAACAAAATTAAATTAAGGACGGTCTGCTTCCCTCCACTACTTCTGGCTGGTGAATTCACTCGAGGAATGCAGAAAACTTTTTAAGTCTTTGTAGTACATAGAGTGGAGAAATTGCATTGTATTCTCGCATTGCCCATCCTCCACCACGTTCGCAGTTGCTAGAGAGTAGTACGTAGACTTACGCTTTTATATAGTAGGTGTAGGTGTAGGAAGATAAGAGAATGAGAAATGCGGCTAGTGCGAGTTCACTACTGCAAGTCTTTTGAAATGATTAATAAAATAGTATGTTCTGGTTATTAATGCTAAATGGCCATGACTGATGGCATTACGAGGGTTATAATGTTCCTAAGCCCATGCCCGAAAGGCCCTTTTGGAAAACCAGGATGAGTTTCACGGAATGCGGCATATTACTCACCCAGCACCAGAAGAAGCAGGGGTTCTCACAAAGTAATTGAATTTGAAGTGGGATTCATCACGGGGTTGGAAACCCTTTATTGAAACAAAACAAGTGTAAGTGCTGGAACAGCGTAGAACTTATGTAGCCAAAACCTCAGAGAGAGGAAACATCAATATTGCAGCCTATTAAGATCGATTTAAAAATGCATTTTATGTGTCGTGCTTGTTGCCGAAATCTCAATAAGTTTGTACGTGAGGATCGAGTGCAAGCTTTCTATTCGAGCTCTACCTAACCTTCGGTTGGATTGTGGGTGGGAGGGAGCTGGGGGTAGGAGAAAAACTGCCTTGTCCCATTATTTCATGGGGGTTGACGGCGTGAAAACAAATGATGTTGTCGCGAAACGACCGGAATGATTTGGAAATCGATCACCGAATGCAGCTGATCCAGCTAGTACCGAGCCCACTGTGTCGGTTCCGGGCAAGACTGATGAATACTCTTTGTCACCATCATATTAATAACTGCCGAATGCGTGTATCTGTACATGGATACAGCTTACATTTATATTTCAAAGCCGAAGTTTTACTCCTTTAGCGGCATGAGGGCACGAGGACATTATGACCTACTTACACAGTTTTGATTCCGCCCTGAGAATCAAATGAGGCTTCTTTCATTACGCTGATAACCAAGTTTTCTTCCAACTCACATTCAGGCTAGATACACGCCAGCTGCCATTTATCAAACCAAGTATTGCTCGCATTGGCTTTAATGCCGGTTGAGATGTCCTAAAAGAGATAGAGGAAAAGTTTATCGGCTACAGCAAAACCGTATCAGTGAAAGTTGGGGGTGATTTACCTTCCTTCTGGTCATTAAAAGGCATTGCGATGTGCAGCTAGTGTTGGCTTGTCTACACTTGAGGATTTATTCTGACGATAGAGGGGAATTAAACCATTGGCCATCACAAGAAGTATAGGGACAATAAATAAAGAATTGTTTTAGGGAGATTGCTCAGAGAGTCTCCGTGATGTTGCCACACCAAAAAGCTTGGATCAAGGATTTCTTCAGTTCTTCGTCACACTCTACGTCCCACCAAGTGCATTGTTGGGAGTCACTCAAGTGCCCGAGCTTAATCTTTGTTTCGTGAGGGACAGGGATAAGTTGACACAGCATGAGGTTCAAGAGACGTCCTTTCCTCCGCTCTCATCGAGGTCCAACGCTTAGTGAAAGTGGAACGGAGAGGGAGAAAGTGTCCTTTCCCCATCTCATCTCTTGAACACCAGGAGAAACTGCTTCGGACTGGGCTTCCAGGATTAAAGTTCGGAGATCATCCTGTCAGGGTGCGAGAGGCGAGAGGCTTAATGTCCTCTTTTAGAGACATGTATACCTTTGAAAATGAAATAGTACCGCCTAGGAGATCTCTTCATCCAATTTTCGTAATTACTTTTAAAAGAACTTCGTAAACATCTTCCGACAACAATATCCGAAGTTGAGAAGCCCCAAACTCCATCTGAGTGACACCTATCCTAGACTACTGTTTGCATAAGCGAAAATAAATAATA